>JARYHS010011408.1:57733798-57806698 GCA_031002005.1 Vandiemenella viatica | reverse complement strand
TTTGGATTCCACGCTGAGTTAGAGATAACCTATAACTTGTAACAAGGCTATGAGATCACACGCAATTGTTATTATAGAGTTTTGTTTACAAATGCGACATCAAAAGCTCTCTCTTCTGAAACCTGTTTCAATTTTACACATTTCATTTTTTATAGCAGTCTCCAATATAACAGTACCGCCTAAATATTGCTTGTTTTCCAAATCAGTGTCAACCTACTGAACTATTGAATAAGTGTTTAAACTAAGCCGTTTTTACACATTTCATTTTTTATAGCAGCTATCTCCAATACCATAACAGTACCGCCTAAATATTGCTTGTTTTCCAAATCAGTGTCAACCTACTGTTTATTTTAAACTAAGCTTCCATAAGAACTAACGACATTTAATAACTTCTTACAATCAACACCACTACAGTTAACTACAGCTTTAGCAGCTAAGATGGAAACTAGCAGCAAATTGACATGTAATGTTCACTGATGTCCAACCAAATAGTGATTTGTGTGTGTTCATGAGTGTTTATGTTGTGTGTCGATGTTGTGTGTTCATATATATATATATATATATATATATATGTGTGTGTGCGTGTGTGTCAGAGAGAGAGAGAGAGAGAGTGAGATAGAGAGATTTCTTTCGTTCTCTCTCTCTGAGAAACGTTTAGACAGTTGGCTCTGCTGTCTTCATCAGGTGTCGATTGACTTCCTATGGTTGAAAGCCTGAAGCCGTGGCGATTAAATTATAGCAACACGCTGAGAAAGTCTCCTCTCATACAACTAGCACCATAGGTGATCATTAGCTACGGACGATGCTTAGTTATAAAATCGCCAACTGTAAGAGAGGTCTCCTTATCACCCGTTGACGAAAATTTACTTCAAAGATACTAACTGCAATGGTAACAGAAATGTGAAAAGTATTTGTGATTATATGCTGGTAAAGTAAAATCGTATAACCTTGTGTTAAAACTTAGATTTGCCACCAGTGTCGTGGCATCCGAACCACCGACTGGCTATTATAACACTTTTGAGCTTTCCTTATTAGGGTGGTTAATTATCTGACTCGAACAACCAGGCTAGTCCTGGAACGCCCATAAACTACGTGGCTTGGTCTAGGTAGGGAGGGGTTGGCTGGAAAGCTACGCTGGGCTACGTGGGGGGAGGGAGAAGGGGGGGGGGTGTTCCGAGCCAGGCTACGTAGTTTTTCAATTATATTATTTGTCACGGTTAAAATGAGGTACAGAAAACACAAAAACATGTGGATATTTATATCCGTCATTTAACTATCTCCGTATGTATTTTACGATAGTCTGGCAAAAGAAAACAGTACAAAATGTCTTCTGGAATCAACATGGGAAAGAAGCCACGTGCTACGTGGGGATGGGGAGGGAAAAGGGAGTAGAGGCTAAAGCCACGTCTGGCTACGTGGGGGAGAGGGGAGTTCACAGGAGGTCAGAATGGAGCTACATGGTTTATGGGCCCTCTCTCCACGAAGTATCAATCCAAAGTATATTAATACTTCCACTCTACAGGAGATTACAGTGTGTTATAGATGATAAGCCCAGTTTCATATCGAACGTAGTTAGAACGCTGTTAGTTAATCTCATCAGCCAAAAATGATGGAAACTATTGTTATGAAGAAATTATAATCACTGTTCCAAAAACACCCTAGTTTTGTTTTTTTTTTTTTATGGCACATGGCAACTGAGGCCATACAGCCAGCTTAATGTGATTATCATAGCTTCCAGTGAATCAGTCATCCAGTACATATATTGTAGCATCTAAGTATGCACACCGCAGGATGGACAGGACATTCACACAGACACACAACACTGACACATCATTGACCTCGGCCGGATTAGAACCGGCGACCTTCGGCACGCGGGGCCAGTAATCTAGCCCCTACGCTTCCGAGGCCAGCAAACACGCGAGTTACTAAGCAACTGCAGCTTTTACCAATACCAATATTCCATATGCGTAACTTCACTCCTTGATTTGATTTATGTCACAAGTTAAGAACATATTAATGTCTCCCTACTACGAAGATTCTGATACGCGCCCGTGCATAACAATTGCACTCCGGAAGTTAAATCTATTGCATATAAGTCACTAGTGCGTCCTCACTTAGAATATTGTTGTTCTGTATGGGGTCCGCATCAAAAGGGGTTAATGGAGGCATTAGAGAATAAGTCGACGGCGGCTGTGTTCTTGGATATTGAAAAAGCTTACGACAAGGTTTGGCACGCCAATCTTATCACCAAACTAAGAACACAGACGACCGTACGACACAGCTACGTTCAGTTGATCGGAAGCTACCTGGAGAATAGACGGTTCTATGTTACAATTGACGGCCAAAAATCATCAACATACCCCATACCAGCCGGCATACCCCAAGGATCACCTTTAGCACCAATACTATTCAAGGTCAACGTCAACGACATTCCAACACCACCCTACGTAGAACTGGCACAATTTGCCGATGATAGCACCATTTACACAACCAGCAGGAGGCATGACCTCAACATCAGCCACCTGCAGCACGGCCTCGACCAATTAGAAAGATGGTGCCGTATCAACAAGGTCAAAATTAATCCGAACAAATGTGCAGCCATTTATTTCACACGGAAACGACCAATAATTGACCGCAAACTTAAAATCATGGGACAAGACATCGAGTGGTCAGAAGAAACAAAGTATCTAGGGGTGATATTAGATAAAAGCTTCTGTTCCGCAAACACATATTAGACAGACGGAAACAGGGCACCGCAATATTAGCAAGCCTGTTCCCAATACTCCACAGCTCGGACCTAGCCATTCAAACCAAACTCAGGATTTATAAATCAATCATCCTCCCATACTTGCTCTACGGATGCCAAGTATGGGGAACTGCATCCCAAACTAACCTAAACCAACTCCAGATATTGCAAAACAGATGTCTGAGAGTTATACTAAGGGCCTCAAGATACACGCCAACCGACGCCCTTCACAAGCAAGCAGACGTAAGCCCCATTTACGTAGAAATATTTAACCAGACAGACAAATTCTATAATCGAATAGAGCAATTCAGAGAAACAGACGAAAGGCTCCATACCCTTGGCACAACTATGCCAAGGCACTGGCACAAATATAAAGTGCCACTAAGCATTATATATCAGGCAGAATGAAACTGATATGACTATAAGAAAACTGTAGGGGTTTTTCACATAAGGTCGTCTTTGACGAACCATAGCCATGTTTTCCCCTCAAAGAGCAATAAAAAGAGTCCCCAAAACAAACCCATCCTATACAGAGAGACACGTAAAGTAGAGCTACCTTGGTAGCGGGACTTCACAAACACGCCGTTGAGGCAGAGACACACACACACACACACACACAAAAAAGAAGGTCCAAAGAAGAGCCGCCCGATTCGTGGCAGGTATGTATAGTTGGAAGGAAAGCGTAAGTGCGATGTTGAAGGAGTTAGGTTGGGGAGATCTGAAACACCGAAGGCATTGCTCTCGACAGAAGCTCATTGAAAAATTAACGACTGAGGTATTTCGGAATGACAGCAAACAAATATTGCTACCAGCAACATTCGTATATCGGAATGACCATGAAAATAAGAGAAATCAGGGTCAGAATCGATTATTTTCTGTAGTCATTATTTCCACGAGCGATTAGGGAATGGAATAGAAAGGATTTACCGGGTGTGTAAACTTAAAATGCGACAGTAGTAGCTTTCGATAAAGCTCTCCGGTCATCCTGATCTGGGTTTTCCATGGTTTTCCCAGATCACTCCACGCAAATGTTGGTATGGTTCCTCACAATAGCCCATGGGCGCCTCTTGCCATATCCCGTAGATCCCTTCCAAACTATCACCCTTTCGGATAGGTGTAATGTACCCTCCGCCGCACACTTTTAGTGAATCGCGGAGTAATAATAATAATAAAATCGTAATTGACGCTCAACACATTTTTCATGAGAGCTGTTTTTTGCAATCACTACCATCAAAGATTTTAACACTGCTTATGGATACTAGCTTATTCTATCTCCAAAGATTGTACATACTACGCCTTGTGGAATGCTACTATGCAAAAAATTAATTTACACGCATTGGTACAATTATTTGTAAGAACATACAGTTAATTAAAGGAATATAATAGTGATTTTGGGGACGGGGGAGGGATTGATATTGTCATACAATATTTAAAAGATTAAAGGCCATAGTTTTATGTCACGATAATTAGTGATGTCTTACTGACCAACTCCATTAATTGAAATCCTACCAATTCATTAGTCATGTACATAAGATGGAAGCTATTGTTAATTTAATGTTTTTGTTTATTGTTTAACACTGCAACAGAATGCTGCAACTTTTATAAGTAATACCATTACTAATTCTAAAAATTAACCTGCATTTGTCAAATCCATGTATTCATATCATATTTCCGTTAGAAAGGTTGGTGGAGATTCAAGTCGTTGGTACGATACAGAAGAATGAAATATTTAAGAAACCAAAGAAATTTTGGTTACAGTTTATGATTCCTCCACATCAAGAAAACGTAATTTGTATGAATGAAAGAGACAGTGCCTTTTTGTTTCTTTCTGTGCTGCTTTAGGTGAAGACCTGATTCGGAAAAGTTTTCTTTAAACTTCAAAACACACGTAAGTTCAGAAACTTGGTTCGACGTTGTCCGTAGCAACACGACTGCCGTGTACCGTTGGACGCCGGCCAACTGGCCTGCCATCTGCCGGTGGACGTCACGGCAGTGGAATAACGAGAATCTGATTGCCGAGAGCCCAGCCGCTAATACGATCCCTGCAGCGAACGCCGATTTAACTCAAAAGTCAATCAGCGCCTGAGATTGGCTCTGCCAATCGCGACCTGCCAGCTGGCCCAGAGGCTGGCGCTGCGCCCGACTGTAGACGGCTGCACATTCGTCCGTCGAAACGTCGGACGGCCGTCAATGCCCGGACGGGCCAAAAAACTGCTAATCAGCCTGACACGGCCTGCGCGCTAATCACTGTTGGGTTTCGTTGAACCGACATTGGGACTGGAATACTGTAATGGACAAACTGCAGGAGATCTAGAGTTACTGATTCTCCAGTATTACTTGGTAATATTGTTTGGGTATGTGACATATATTGAGTTGTCCTCATATATATATAAAAAAAGCAATCTGTACACATAAAACTGTGTGTTAACAAATCACAAGAAAGCTTCCTGAGTATTTAGATATGTTTTTTGTTTGTTTTATTTTTTTTCGATTTTCATGTTTTTGCTTTTTATTTTTTTATTTTTTGCTCTCATTGGTATCTCAACTGGTTTGATGTGATACCCATCTCTTCCCATCTTGCGGTAACTTTTTTACCGTACCATACCCCTTGCAGCCTGCCTCCTCAGTTATCTGTTTCATATAGTCTAGTCTCTGTCTCCCTAAACGGTTCTTATCTTCGACTGTTCCCCCATTACAAAATTAACTAATCCCGCATGTCTTAAAACGTGACTCACTATCCTATCTCATCTTTCTGTAATACTCTTGCACAAATTTTGTTCCTCGCCCATCACTTCCAAAACACGTTCAATTAAAACTTTATCTGTCCACTTAATTTTCAGCATCCTTCTAAAGCACCACATTTCAAATGCTTCAATTTTCAATATTTCTTCTATTCGTAAAGTCTCTGCTTAGCTCCAAAGATACAGATTTAAAATGTTCTTTCTGAGCCTTATATCAATATTTGAAATTAAAATATTTCTCTATTTCAAAAAGGCGTTTTCCCTAGCGGTATTCTGATTTTAACATCATTCCTGCTTTGACCGTTAGTCTTAATTTTACTTCCTAAAGAACAGAATTCACTTACTTCTCCTATCACTTCCGATCCTATTTTTATATCAAAACTACTATTATTGCAAAAATTTCTGCTATATTTCATGGTTTTTGTCTTGCTTTGGTTTACATTAGGCCAAAATCTTCCTTCAGTATTTTGTTCATGCCTTTTAGTAATTTCTCAATATCCTTAGTCTGTTCCGTTAACAGGACAATTACATCAACAAATCGATGTATATTGAAAGCACAAAGAAACACAAAGCTGTGAGTGGAGAATTCTTCTGATGAGAAGATGGTAATAGCACAATAAACATCACTGTTGAAAAAAAGCACGCTATTCATTGAGACCTAAAAATTTGCATCCATGCTGGAGATGACCAAAAACAACCCACTGTTAACAAAATTTGGCATATCATTCCGCATTACATCTCCAAAACAATCAGCTACTTTCAAAATGGAATTGCGCCTATTGATAGCGAAGGAGGAAGGCATGTGTAACGCTTTGTAAGTAGGTGTGATGTATCGCTCATCTTGGATGGAGTTTCATGGACAAGAGGGAATGCCGCTATTTAAGGTACGTTACATCGTGCCTGGAAAATTGTGCACAATACAGTCGTTTGAATGCTTGAAATTACGACGCTGCTTATGATCACATCCATTAGTTATTTATTTTTTGAAATAAATAAATAATATGATCATAATCAACACCACTTGTCAACATGCATCACTATTGACCTACTTCTCAAGACCCGCCAGCAAGAAAACCAAGAGCTTTATAACCATCGGGCTTTGAAAGCTTATTACTCTGCGATTATGAGCAATAACTAAACGATTTAGACATCATACAATACCGCGCATTCTACCTCATAAACTAATCACTCATGTCTACGTTCCTGAAATGTTCGCTTGAAAACGAAACAGAAAATTCAACCTGCATCATAAAAGCTAAAACGAACTGGAATCAGATTCTGGTACTAAGAGTAGCGCGCATGAATAGTATGATAAACTAGCTGTAGTTCGTGCTTCATTCATTAGTTTTGTTATTTGGCAAAACGGTTTGAGTTGATGTCGCGTCTTCTACCGAAGTTACTCGCACAGTCGATTAGACCTCCTAATTCACAGTCAACGTAAGTCAACAATGTTTCATATGGAGTGAAAAATCCAATGGAGTCACCAGTGTCTGAGATAAGTTATACAACTCATGATGTTTTTAAATCACATTTTTTTATAGTCCACTATATACAAATTTACAAAACAGGTTGATAATTTTTAACAACAGCCTTTACCCACTCCTCTACTGTAACTAAATAATGACAACTGATCGTACTGTGTCGTAACTATATAAACTAATCTTTTAAATTTCAAATAATTTACAGTTAAGAATAGTACGATGCCTTTTGCAAGTATGCGGGTAAATATTTCGACTCCGAAAGGTGGAAAATCTTTAAATGGATACTAATTTTCATACATTTTCTTCTTAATTTAACAGCTTTTCGACCTTCATCGCCTGGGTCCATGGGCTGTATATGTATTCGAAACCACATCAAAATGCGATCAGCAGTGTTTGTGAGAATCACACTCATCTAAACGGATAGATACAAATTTAAAATTTTCTGACTCTCCGTAGCTTGTAAACAGTGGAAAGATCTTCTTCCAAAAATATTTGAAAGTAACATACGTAATCACATTTAAAGTTTTATTATATTTATTAATAGATATAAACTGTATTTGTTGCTTGAGTTTGAGTAGTAAAATCCATGAAGAAAATAAAAAAAAGACATCAAACCGCCATAAGCTTATTTTTTACTAGGTGTAAAACTTCGCCGTGAATCAAGATCTTGATCCAAACCGTCTAGTTACTACTGTAGAATATTGGCTTTTTTTTCTACATAAGCAGTTATAAAAACATAAATGTTATTACAACATCAAATAGATGTTTTGTGATTTATAGAATACAAATATACAACATTGAGCGTCGTCGACTTAAGGAGGATATTTAATATTTTCGCTCGTCTTATAATTTTTAATTCTGTGGTTTATTTCTAGATCGTGACATCACCACAATTCTGTAAACACTTTCTGTCATTGTCGGTACAGGGATCATATCAAGCTCCACAACATCCAGTCATTAAAATGTTTTATTTTTTTTCTTCCTAGTGGTTGCATGCAAGCTGAAATGCGGTATTTTCATCCCATTGAATCAACATAGCGGGACGTATCTGTCACTAAGCTGTGGGAAATATTTTTCAGTCGTTAATTTATGGTCACTTTATGCAATGGCAAGAAACTAAAATGTCAAGAACACATTAAAACAATGGAATTAATCAACAGTTAATTAGATTTATGTTAATTTTGTAGCACTCGTGGCAAAGCGGTATCTCAATATAGAATTTAACTAATTCTGATTCTTAAGTTGTTTCGCTTATCATCTATAACTGCAAAAAATACCTGGATTCATTTACGAATGGATGGACCATTAAAAATGCTCATTTCGTAAGGTTCCTAAAGAAGCCTCAAATGACTCTTGAGAATCGTGCATGTGAAAAACCATTGCAAAAACTAAAGTTTATTATGAGCCCATTACCCGGAATCACCTGTCACCACAATATCCGTCGAACTATATTACCTGATTTTCAGTAACTCAAATTAAACAAATGGCTCAGGAAATCACTATTTTTGTTGTAAGTTATTTTATGGGTCATTTGGATTGTCTAAGAATCGAATACTATTGCGAGTCGAGGCTCGCGCAGCTGTGTTTCCACGCTCTTATAATTTTGATGGATATCTCGTACAGATGGTAGTTGATTGGTACAGAAATTAATGCTCGACACCTCGTCTGATTAAGCGGGTGGACAACTACCTACGTCGCAACACGTTACCGCTCAAATGGTTAGTATAATCGTTTGGCTATACAAGAAATGGAAAAGAAAAATATGACACTTTTTTTGCTGTCATCAGTCACTCGACTGGCTTTAAAGAAGACTCTATCTCTTCTTGCTTTGCACTAACCTCTTTGTCTCAAGACGCCCGTTAGAACCTATGATCTCAGTTATCTGCTTCATATATTCTAATCTCGGTCTTCCTCTACAATTTATCTTTGACTGTTCCCAAATTTGGATGTATTAAAACGAGACCCACCACGCTATCTCTTCTTTCTGTAAAACCCTTTCTAAAACAACTTTCCTCGCCCATCATCTCCATACCACATTCATTTCGTACCTCATCATTTCAGCATTTTTCTACAGCGTCAAGTCTGAAATGGTTCATTTTTCCTTCTTTCTGGTATTCCAAAAGTTCATACTTTTCATACTTTGCTACAATAAAATGCTTCGCACAATACTTGGACTATTAGAAAGTTCCTTCTGTGTCCTAGATAAATATTTGAAACTAAATGATTTCTGTTTTTCAAGAACTCTCTACTCGCTATTGCAATTCTGCTTTGAACATCATTCCTGCTTTGCAAATCGGTAGTAATTTTACTTCCTAAATAACAGAATTCACTTGCTTTCCCTACTGTATCCTATTTTTATATTGAATCTTATATTATTGCTTTTACTTCTGCTACATTTCATCACTTTTGTCTTCCTCAGATTTCAAAAATTTTCTTCAGGTCTTCTACTGTCAAAAAAATTCGTCTTCTTTCTTCAACTTTTTAACATCTCTCAGACACCGGTCCTTCGATCTTGCTATGGCCTCTCCCTTTCAGCTTCATGTCCAGCATCTTGTTTGTTATCTTCTCCTCCCCAATTCTTTTCATATGATCACTATGAACTTGATCAATCTATTCTTTTTTGTGACAGTTCCTCCTTAAGTATCTCTTTGATTTTCGGCCTATCTTTTCTCATTACTCTTCTCTACTCCTCTGAAATTTCTTTTCCAAAACATGTACTCTCCTTTGTTACCTCTCCTTCACGATCACCGTTTCCGATCCATATGTCACAATTGACACAAAGTAAGTTTTATAGATTGCTACCTTACTTTTTTTGCGGCACATATCTACTCCAAACAACATCTCAAATACTCTCAAAAATTTGTCTGAAAATTTCCCCTGACATACGAGTTGAAAATACACAGACGGAAAAAAAAAATCCCAACACCAAGAAAAAATTATTGTAGAGTAATGAAATTTGGACAATGCATTTGTCAAGTTAACATGTTTAATTGATTAAATTTTCAAGATCACAGGTTAATTTAAGCTCAAGAAAATGCATTTCAAATGTGAAATACTGTTAAATTAATAGCCGGTGTAACCTCCAGAATTTTGAATGCAAGCCTGCAAACGTGAATGCATTGTGTCATACAGGTTTCGAATGTCACTTTGTGGTATGGAGTTCCATGCTTGTTGTACTTGTGCTGTCAATACTGGGACGGTCAGTGCTGGCTGTGGATGATGCTGGAGTTGTCGTCCAATGATATCCCATACGTGTTCAATTGGAGACAGATCTGGTGATCTCGCAGGCCAAGGTAACATGTCGACACTCTGTAGAGCACGTTGCGAGACAACAGCGGTATGAGGGCGAGCGTTATCCTGTTGAAAAACTCCCCCTTGAATGCTGTTCATGAATGGCAGCACTACAGGTTGAATTACCAGACTGACGTACAAATTTGCAGTCAGTGTGTTTGGTATAACCACAAGAGTGCTCCTGCTGTCATAGGAAATTGCTCCCCAGACCATGACTCCAGGTGTAGGTCCAGTGTGTCTAGGCCGCAGACAGTTTGGTTGCAGGCGTTCCCCTGGCCTCCTTCTGACCAACACTCGGCCATCACTGGCACCAAGGCAGAACCTGCTTTCATCAGAAAACACAACAGATCTCCAGTGTTGGTCAGAAGGAGGCCAGGGGAACGCCTGCAACCAAACTGTCTGCGGCCTAGACACACTGGACCTACACCTGGAGTCATGGTCTGGGGAGCAATTTCCTATGACAGCAGGAGCACTCTTGTGGTTATACCAAACACACTGACTGCAAATTTGTACGTCAGTCTGGTAATTCAACCTGTAGTGCTGCCATTCATGAACAGCATTCAAGGGGGAGTTTTTCAACAGGATAACGCTCGCCCTCATACCGCTGTTGTCTCGCAACGTGCTCTACATAGTGTCGACATGTTACCTTGGCCTGCGAGATCACCAGATCTGTCTCCAATTGAACACGTATGGGATATCATTGGACGACAACTCCAGCATGATCCACAGCCAGCACTGACCGTCCCAGTATTGACAGCACAAGTACAACAAGCATGGAACTCCATACCACAAAGTGACATTCGAAACCTGTATGACACAATGCATTCACGTTTGCAGGCTTGCATTCAAAATTCTGGAGGTTACACCGGCTATTAATTTAACAGTATTTCACATTTGAAATGCATTTTCTTGAGCTTAAATTAACCTGTGATCTTGAAAATTTAATCAATTAAACATGTTAACTTGACAAATGCATTGTCCAAATTTCATTACTCTACAATAATTTTTTCTTGGTGTTGGGATTTTTTTTTCCGTCTGTGTATTTCGCAACATAAAACTAAAAACATCTAGCGTTGCTTTAATTTAACAAAAAAATCCAAAGACCCATAAATTTTTGAAGCAGGTATTATATGTTGTATATGTAAGAAAGCAGTAAGGAAATGTCCGAGGACTTTCGGCGCCGAGATTAGATCCAGAGGCCAGTTGAAGAGGGCGGAGCGCTGATAACGTGTTCCATTAGACCGCTGTCAGATGGAGTGTCAGGCCGTAAGATGTGGCTGCAATCTGCGATCCCTGTGCCGCGGTCAGGCGGGGCATCCCGCATTCTGACGCGCCATCTGCCGGCCGGACACTGACTGAGTGCGCTACGTGAGCCCGGCGCGGGGAGGATTTCTCGGCCGTCTCGCCTGCGAATGCAGTCTCCAGGATCCATTCGCGGCAAACGACCTACGCGCAGCCACGTAACTACTAACGCACGCCGGTGATTTAAACATAATTTCCCGCCTTGAATCACGTTTTAGGAACCGGATTTTTTCATTTATAGTGATATTAGGAGAGTAACCGGCGTTGTCAGGTCTAATTGGGATTGATTTACCTGTATACTACTTTTATATTTCCGATATGAATCATGTGAACCAAGTTACATTAATTTTATACCAGTCATTTCCAGAAGTAAACTAAATATTGCTATACTCTAACAATTCCCAGAACGGAGTGAATTGGATGGTGTGATACGGAAAATATCAGTTTATATTTTGTTCCAGGCCGCTTTAGAACCTAATCACAACATCTGTTAAAGTTGCTGCTTGATAATCGAAGCATGTACCATTCACGCATTAATACGAGTACATACCGCATAATCTGTATCTGAAATATATCTAACTTTTCCGGCAGAAAATACAGATTTTTAATGGGTTTTCACAATTTAAAAGCTTCGTGTTCAAGTTAAAATCTGACGTACATGTTGAGACATTAGGACATATTTATTTTGTGAATATTCTGGCGTATCTTAAATAAAGATGAATCGATTTTGAAGTGGGTTTCTATAAAGAAAATAGGAAATTGAAAGTGAGGGGGGTAAAGGACTAGAGGGGTTAGACTTTTTTAAACCAAATCTAGATAATATTTTTCTGTTGGATTTAAAATATACGCCTGCACACTTCTTTAAAAATCTGGTAGAAACTGTAGCTTTGAATAAAGAAGACTGACAATAATTAAGGGGGTGAAAACAGCGAGAGGGTGTGGCTTTTGTAAAAGAAATGTGGACGGTATTTTTCCCTTTGTTTTAAGCTATACCTGCGCAAAGTTCCATCGAAATCGGATAAAAAATGTAGGTTTGTATAAACATTAAGACGTATAAAGGGGGAGAGGGCGTGATTTTTTTTTCTTCAGAAATCTTCTCCATGAAAAAACACACACATGTATTAACTTTCATGATGATCAGTCAACCATGTGTCGACCGTAGCTTTTTATAAAAATTAAGGCGGGTGGAAAGGGGGAGAGGGGTCAGGTTTATGCAAACCAAGTGTTGAGATGGTTTTTCTCTTTATTTTAAAGTATACCTGTACAAAGTTCCATCGAAATCGGATAAAAAAAACGGGGGTTTGTATACAGATTAACGGGTGTGAAGGGAGCGGGGGGGGGGGGGGGGTTTGGAATTTTTTGGTCAGAAACCTTCTCCATGAAAAAATATGTATGTGTGCCAACTTTCATGGTGATCGGTCAAACAGTTTTGACGTCTATTAATCTTGGATATATATATAAATTTCCATTTTTATATCTAAGATTAGTAATATGACTTCTACATGAAGTAATATATCCTTGAAAAAAGAAACGATTTTAAATAAACAGCTAATAAGAAACTAATATGTTCATCTATATCTTGACAGATAATGAGGATACATATAACAGTGGGATCAACGGGACCAACGATCGAGATTGGTGGATGAGTGATAACGATCAGGTTGACATTGAAGAGGACGTGGGTTCAGATCCACGTGCTTCCATCCAGATTTCGGTTTTCCATGGTTCTAGGCGAATGATGGAATGGTTCCTTTAAAATTCCGTGCTCGAATTCCTACCCCTACCACATGTAATGTCGACGTCGAAGACGTTTTAAGCCCTGAAAATATGAATTTTACAGTGTAGAAAATTAAAGCGTTGGATATTGTTTCAGCTGTCACTGACAGATCGATAATGTGTTTTAGGAGATCGTTTTTTTAGAGCTGCATCAAAGTTGTTGGGAAGGTGCAGGTCTGGGATGGTTTATACTTTGACACGATTTGTATGTGTAAACACTGAAACCAAAAATCCAATCACTTTAACAGGATTTCAGTCGTAAGCCCTCTCATTGACTGGCGGGATTTTGTCTCTTATTTTCCCATAAACCATAGTGTACTGTGAAATAAGTATCCATGTTTATTACATTAGGATTTGAATGGCTGTTTGCTTTTTGAGATATTGGCAGCTGAGCTTCAATTTCTACGTCTCGTCAGCGTCAAGATTATTTAACTGGCCATTCTGAACAGTAGCCTTCACTGACTACAGCATCTCCATAGCTGAAAAGCTTGGAAAGTTAAGATTTACTGGGACTGAATACACCGTGTATTCGTTTATTACTACTTGGTACAATAATAAGTACATCACAATGGTGTCTTATGTGGGCTGTGCGTTATATAAAATATAAAGTTGCTAGTCCACACTTTGTATACCAGTAGGATTACTGGGTTAGAATAAACCAACGAAAAAAAGATAATGATTGGGCTCTGGCTGATACTAATAGCAAGCTGAGCTGTCTTTCGTTATAGCACTACTACTACTGCTATCCTGATTAAAAATACGCGAACACTCATGAACACGAAGGTCTATATTTCGATATGACAACCCAACTTTCCATCTGACACGTCGCAAATCTCATACCTCTGCGTCTACTACTTGCAACAGTGTCAGGGTAACTCATTGCTTCAACACTAAATAACCCAACAGTCCTTATGATGAGTCTTTAAAGAGTCAAAATCACTCTTTTATATCAATATGACTGCAATGTCTTGAAATGAATTAATCTGTGGGGGGATTGTTCATTCCACTTTCAGTTATATTTATTGTGCGAGTGTATCGCTTTGGCTACAGTTATTAGAAAACTGTAGGAGGAATATATATATAACAGGCCAAACAACCCTTTGTATGATTGTTAATGAAGGTTATTCACTGGGACTTCTAAATGTTTCTAAATGCCAACTTGTTTCCTTGAATATGTGAATTCCGAACAATGTAACGTCCTGGATTACTAATATGATTTAAGAAAAGTCCATAAACCTTAATACTTCCACTATGAATTGAACCATGGATCTTCAGCTGTCGAGGTGAACACCACTGCTGATCTATCAGGCCATTCTCGCATGGGTTCCTTGAATCGGTGGAAAAACCGAACTTAAATTGGCCTGATGGGATTGAACCCATGCGAACGAGCAGCTTCGACTGGCACACCTAATACTTCTATTATTTTTTTTTACTTATGGCTTTACGCCTCGTCGACGTCGAGGTCATTAGAGGTGGGATGGCACTGGGGACAAGGAACATGAACTTTTTGAAGGAAGCATCCCGGCATTCACCTGGAGTGATTTTTTTTAAAATAAATCTAGATGCCCGGACGAGGATTCGAACCGAATGCGAAGCCTGAACGTTATATGCTCACCCCCTAATACTTCTCTCAAGGCGTGTTGTACCACTGTTTGAGTTATGACACGTGGTATATATGACTGAAAATTATGATTCAATGTTTTTTAAGTGAACTACATTCGGGAGGACGCGGGTTTGAATCCCCGTCCGGGCATTCAGATTTAGGTTTTCCATGGTTTCCCCTAATAATTCCAGGTGAATACCGGGATGCTTCCTTGAAAATGCCATGACCGAATTCATCCCCATTCCTTGTCCCCAATCCCATCCCATCTCTAATGACCTCGACGTCGACTAGGCGAAAAGCCATAAGTAAAAAAAAAGCAAGTGAACTAGTTCATTTTCTGCAAGAAATTTTTTATTCATCTTCCATATCATTTTACATCCTAAAATTTCCTTCTGAAATGGATTTTTTTAAAATAATGAAACATTTCTGTACCAAACTGCTTTTTGACAACCTGACGTCAAACCATTGCTCTGATTCAATAAATATTCGTTTCGGGGAGTAATTTTTAACAGCGCCTTATTAACTCTTCTTTGGCACTTATGTGACAATACGTGACATAATTTCCATCATTTAATTTCAGATTTGATTTTACCTCTGAAATGTAGCTTTCATGTTGCGTCTATTAAACATGTGGATCTTAGAGACGTACAGAACCTATCAAAGAGATTTTTGTTTTTTACGTACACTTTTTTTTTTTTTTTTTTTTGTAACAGTTTAACGTCCCTTTTTAACAACGTGGTCTTTAGAGACGGGAAAGGATGGGGGCAAGGAGTGGGAAGGAATTCGGCCATGGCCTTTTGAAGGAAGCATCCCGGCATTCACCTGGAATGATTTGGGGAAACCATGGAAAACCCAAATCTGGATGCCCGGACGGGGATTCGAACCGCCGTCCTCCCGAATGCGAGGCCAGAACGCTATCCGTTACACCACCACGCTCGGTTTTACGTACACGGCGCCGCAGAGAAAATTTGGTATCCACCGAAAGTTTTGATTTAGTGATGTCAACGGTTCTCCCCTTTTTATCATCTCTAAAATCGTTCTGGTTGTTTGAAGCGTGATATGTGTTGTCATAAATTTTTGTGACAGTGAAATATGGGATACAATTGATTCGATTTACACGTAGATTCATGTCAAACTGAGCTGCTGCCATCCGTCTACGCTACTAGACTGTGATATTTGTGCTGATATTCATAGCTATTTCACTTAAACCATTTTTAAGTCTTTTCTTTGATTTTCTTGCTTAATGATTTCCTTAGTGTCGAAACATTCAACTTTGTGGTAATTGTAGTGCTTTATGAACGTGAGAACACAGTTAATCTGGCTTAATGTTTATCACCTCCTCTCTCAGTTTTATTAACTAAGTAATTAATTTTCTTTCGTTCTCTAACTACACTAGATTTGTCAACGAAGTATAATGATTTGAATTTTCATGCCTGCGAAATAAATACTTGACGTCTGTTTACCAGCTGAAGTAAAAATACTGTGTTTATGCCTTTTATATTATTTTGTATAGAAGTTTCAGAGTACGCACAAAGCAGTGTAAAGCTTATGTCATAATTCTCATCTTTGACTATAATGTTGCATTTTTTCACACTGCAGCTACGGTAAAATTAACAACAGGATTAAAGTTAAAGTGTTGTGGAAAACAAACATTTTAGATGGCTTTAAAAGTTTGCCTTCAAGTAATCTGTATACACAAAAAGCGTTTCATGGGAAAATAATGTGAAATAATATTTCTGTAATTAGTTTTAAAATTAGCACTTCAAATCTATTTTAGAAAATAAAAAAGTTGTAACATGAATCTGGTATATATAGTAGAAAACGTCTGGGGCTTCCGTAAGAGAAAGGGTATTCATTAATTGACTGGTTAAATTAGATTAGTTACATTCATGATAAAAGGAAATAATATGCAGTCAGATAGTCAGTACACTAGGAGACTCTCATTTGTTATTTCCTATTTAGTCCTGAAACAAAATATTTCGCGGACAAATTTCAACAGGACAACGTACTTCGGCCTAGCTTAGGATCTAACCGCTCACCAAAGATTAATTTATAATAACTTGATTCTCTCACCCAGAAGGTTTTTTTAATAAGAGATTCGGTCATTCGTGTGATGTTTGTCCCCAATTAGTGTATTCCTTTCACCAGAGGTCGCTGATTAAATCGGCTCTCGAAGGTGTGGACTAAACGAAGAAATGACTTATTTTCTGTGGAAAAATGTGTTCGTGAATACATTAACTTTGCTTGCACGGACTTACATGCTGAACTTTCGTCCAACGGAGACAAATTCTCTAATCGTGCAGTATTGTATCCTTTTTTTTAATTTGGTTGTCCTCACTTTTATCTTCCGTTAACTAGCTGACCAAATCAATGGATCTTCACCTTGCTTGTTAAAAAACAAATCTTCAAGTTTGGCGTCAACTCCGACTAAATCAGTGAACAATACCAAATGTGATAATACAAGAAGCAGTTGAAGAAACATAACTAATCTGGAAGAATGCTAGTGCACTTTAGAGAGTATTAATTATGAAGTCTATTCCGAAGTGGTCTGAGGAGAGAAGGAAGAAATATAGTGAAATGATGAGGGAATATTTGATTAAACGGAAGAAAAATCAACAAAGGATGAAGAATTAACATTGGAACGTGGTCCCAGAAGTCCTTATCCGAAAGACGAAGAAGAAGTAATGTACTCTACACCAAAATGCAGTGCGTGTCATGAAACGTAATAATCGGACCACTACCACTGGAGAATCATGCATTTGGGATTTCGTATTCTAATAATATTTATAAATGTCTCGTATATGGCAGGTTAGAAACTATTCACCAGATACAAAAATAAATATTCGTGGAAATTTTCAAACTAGGCAACTGTCTCTACTCGGCTTCCAACGCCGCACCACGTTGTTAATCGGAATTCTACTGCAATTGTTCCGTTCCAATAAAATAAATTATACCTAAATTAGGCTGCATCACAGTCTGGATTAAGAGCATTTCCAATAAAATAGTATTAATATGTGACAAAATAAACTTATCTATACTAAATGCAAATATTTTTAATTTAAATACAGGTTATGGAGACCAATGACAAGTTCCTAGCAAATAACATTTTTTAAATAGCTGCGGTAGCCAAAAATGGTACAAGTTACACAACTTTGACTTCCGCTTATGTCTTTATTTTCAAGCGAAGCCACTGAAAAATGTATATTACTAATCTACTTAGTGAACTATAAATAGGCCTTACCTGTACCGAACATAATAAGTATAAAAAAAATGTTTTTTGACTCCTTTTAATTCCATGAAAATCACAAAAATATAATTTTACAAATTTTTTAATTCGATTTTTGGTCAACAAAATATAACTTTTCTCCATGTTGCTCCGACGAAGTGCTAAAGGCCTGAACCTCAGCGAATTGTCAGCAATAGGGCTACTTTTCCAATTGGCTTCGAACCTAAAAAGCAAATTTGTTGTGAAGGACATACATCACTCTGACTAGAAAGTGTATTATATAAATAAATATGTATTTTATTTTATATATTAGTTGTAATAAATACCACTAAATATAGTGTTTTTTTGGCGCATCGTTGACATCAAAGAATAAAGCGGGCAATAGGAGATCTGATGACAAGCAGAAATTACAAGAGGACAGTCGAAGAAAACAAAGATGTAACGGAGAGGCAATAGCAGAGCGACAAAGGATGTTATATTGTATGGTTGGAGATTAAATTGTCAGAAAGACAAGTTGTTTAAACAAGAGAAATATAATTGTATAAAAATATAAGTTGAGTGCAGTCTGAAGTATGTAAGGCAATTGATATAAAATGTGACGCCAGAGAAACCGTTTAATGCACAACAGAGAACGCAAAATGTACTGCCTTTGCAAGGATCTAGAAAAATTGATAAAAGATAAAGTAAATTACTGAATTTGTAACGTGAGATGGTTTAGGGTAGTAATTTATGTGTGATGTAGCAAGTAAGTAAAAACTGAGAAAGGTAAAAAGACCTCTAGCTGACGATAACCATTATAAAGTTGGCAGGAAAGCTTATAAAGTGAGCAGGAAGGCTTTTAAAGAAAATCGCCGAACTGAATTATATTAAAGCAATAAAAAATCTGAATGTTAAGTGAAAATAATAATGCAGTAATTAATGAATATAAAAAAACATATAACTTATTTTTAAGGCACTTGCGTTTATTATTAAATCGAAAGCTGGAATAGGTAGTTTCCAACACTGATTTCCAGAAATTATTGTGCTTCATATCGGTTAATTATTTTCAATGTAAAAACATTTTACCTTTTAAAAATAGCAATATTAAGAGACAGCACTTAGTCTAAATATAGTTTAGTGATACCAGAATGGAAGTAAAATAATTAATAAGACAAACCAAAGTTCACAGCTGAAATTGGCAGAAGGAATTTCCAAAGATATTGTGAAAATTACAATAATAAAACATGAGATGCCCATTACGTGAACCACATAGGTACTACGCCACTTTTAGATTTCAGTCGTTTGCATTGTGGTCCACGACCAATTAGCATGAACGATAAATCTCTAGCAACAGATGTTACGTGAGAAAATGGTTCGATTTTGAACGTCTTCCTGCTGGGCAGTTCTTACAAGTTTTCTGGCCACACCTGTGTCGCGCTTCTAACCGCAGGGCACCCCGTGGCCTAAATCCGTGCGCACGTGCGCTAGTCCGGACATCCGCGACCGTTACAGAAAAAAACCTGAATTATTAAAACGTAATTCTGGGTCGCCGCTGTTTAATGGAAACGACCGTAACAAAGCGGAGGCCGGCCAGTTAGCTGTGGAGCAGAATACAGCGCCAAACAGACCAAAACACATCGCGTACAATGTCTCGCTAGCAAAGCTCTGCAGCGCCAAAAATAAGCTAACCGCATGGTTTCGTAATATCTTATTCTAGTTTTAACTTGCTTGTCAGGAGTTAGTTAACGCTGTTTGTTAATTATTTTTTGGAGCTGATACTTGGTTTTCCAGAGTTTTTAAAGTCTGCGTTGTTAGCCAATTCCAGGTAAAGGCCCGAAGCACGAGTAAATGCAGAAACTTTTTTAAAAAATTTAGGCCTCAATGACATTCAATAAAAAACACAAACATTGTATGAAAGAATCTGAAAATTATCATTTCCACTATCCGATTCTAAAAAGGGGAGAGTTGCTTCGGCATATGCATTTCTAGGAAAACATTTTGCTAATTAAATTTTTCAAATATTAATATATCAATTAAAACTAAACTTAGACGATCCCTGGCCTTCAATCAGTAATATAATGTTTAATTTTAGTTTAGCAGAGATACATGGTTTGTGAATTTTCTGCAGTAAATTTTTTTCTATGAACTTTATTCCAAAAATTACGGAATAATTAAATTTTATCAACGAAATTCGTGGAATAGTTTGCGCTCAATGCTGAAGTATGTAATTTACTCTTCAGATAAAACAAATTCTCGAATAACAGTTATTAAGTTTCAACGAAGTACTAATTTTTAGAATACGAAGTATTTGTGATGCTAATACTATTTGAAATTCGCAGTAATAGCACTGTCAGGTCAATAATGTTTGTTCTAAAATAGTCGCACCATAATCGGTGCATGTCTGAAATCAGCCAAGTCTGATGAACACGCCCACGAAAATGACTCTTCATTAATCTGTCAACAATACATTCTGCTACTCCACTACAGGTAGTACCTTCCAATTACTATTCCAAGTATGAAGAGCACACGTGAAGAAACATAAATTATGATTTACGACTGAAAATTTCACGTTGTATATATTGATGTTAAATATTACATTGGACAGAACAATAAATGATTCTTGATAAATGTAGTAAGTGCCTGGTTTTTCCATTGGACATAAGAGTTAAGTTATTGTGAAATGATACGATAATCTTTGAAACAGCTGTGCAAAATGCCTCAAGAAATTAATTTTTCTTATTAAATCATTTTGAAAAACATCAGTAGTTACCCTCTAATATGTAAGTACAGCAGAAAACCTCTATCTTAACCATACCGGTTTAGATCTGAGGAAGCTCAGTTAAAAGGAAGAACATCGAATTCATGAGTATATAAGACAGTAAATGTTTTTGAAAATATTTAATTTTTTTAACAATAATACATATAGAATCTTTACTGAAGTAGATTTATTTTCTGCTACTCAACACTGTAGTTCTACCTTTCTCTCTCTCTCTTTTGTATGAGTTCGTCGTCATCGTCGAATTAATCTATATATATATATATAAAGATGACTGTTTGTTTGTTTGTTTGTTCTTCATACAAATCCACAGTTTTCATCCGATCTCAATGAAACTTTGCACACTTATCCTTTGAAACATCGATAAAAATACTGTTTACATTTGGTTGCATAATTACCCGTCATTTTGTCATGTAATTTTGAAAAATTACTGAAACGAACATAGACCGACATTTAGGATGTGGAAGACTCTGTAGTTCCACACAGTATTGTGGGCTGGTGGCCCATTGGTTAACGCGCTTGCTTACTGATGTGTATACTGCCGGTGCAAATACCAATAGAGGCAAAGATTTTTTTAAAAATTTTTTTGATCGTATGAGCCATGCCTGGACGGTCAGTTTTACAGATTACACGTTAAAGTGTAGATCCCACAAATTTGTACGCGGACTAACAATTCTGTAAGTGTGCAATTTTTTTTTCTGTCGAAGTCAGAGTGTGTTATCTGCTCTAATCTATATATATAAAGATGAATGTATGTTTGTTTGTTCTTCATACAAATCCACAGTTTTCATCCAATCTTGATGAAAGTTTGCACACTTATCCTTTGAAACAATGAGAAAAATACTTTCTACATTTGGTTGAAAAAATATCTCTATAATTAATACATGTTGTGTTATAATTACGAAAAAATACTGAACGGTGATAGACAGAGGCAGTGGATGTGTAGGTCTCTCTACTTCCTACCCATACAGCGGTCAGGTAGCTCAGTTGTTAAAGTGCTTTGTTACTGACGTTTGGACCGTGGTCTCCGGTTCAAATATCCGTGGTGGAAAAGATTTTGAAAAATTGTTTTTGATCGTAAGAGTCACGCCTGAGCCGTCGGTTATTCGGATTGAATGTTAAACTGTAAATATCACAAATTTAGGGGTGCAATGCGAGGCAAATTGTAGGTAGTCTTGCAATGCTGTAGGCACACTGTTTACGTTATATTGATCCCTCAGGGGTGATTCGCAGTCAGTGTGTGTGTGATCTGCAGTAATAATACTATAAATGCGGAAGTAAGTTGTTACGTTTTGACGACTAAATGCCTATACCGATATCGACGGAATTTGACAAGAAAAACTGTAGGGAGGGATCAGGACAGTTTTTTTCGGTATCAATAACAGTTGTAGTCAGGAAATTTTGAGAACTTATCGAATGGTGACAGAGACGCGGATGTGTGTGTTAGTCTATAATGTTACGTCGGTTACACATTATGATAGTGTATAATTTGTTAATAAATTTCGTTTAGAGAAAAAAACGTATTATTTAGTATAGATGTAGATTTTCTCTGTCCTAATACTTTGTGTCTGCTTAAATGTTTATGGCACGAGTTTATTTTGCCTTCTTTTTTGACATGCCTTGCGGGCGTAAACTGGCATAAGTAGTAGCTCTATCAGAGCACGAGCAGCTTGAGTTATTAGAACCCAAGAATTCGATGCTCATACTGAAGAAAGAAGAAAGGACCAAGCTGAAATTAAGCTGCACTTAGTTAACACCCCCCCCCCCCACATCCCCTCACCTTCGTTTGTTTTTCTGTTTTAAATATGTTTGAAATTGATTCTCTTCAAGAGACAGGTTCGACGGTAGAACGATATAGTGATGGCTTTCCTGTCATACTATGCCGACTTGGTGTTGTTTGGGACCAATCCTTCGTTACCAACAACTTTCTATATTCAATTACGTCAAAGAAATTCTTAATCCACGCGTACGAAGTCGCGGGTATCAGCTAGTTCTTTATATTTTGCAGAAGTTGATTTATATAATTTCTGGATCAGTGTGAGATATCTGACTTTCGTTTCATCTACCGAACCGGAAAGTGTGTATTTGTGAATCTACACTGTTATAAATCTGAGAGTGTGCTAAGTGTATCTGTAACTTTGGAATGCAACTAAACTATTGCAGCAGTTTTGATGGTGTTTTCAAATTTCGAGTAGTTACTGTCAAGATTAAAAACTGTGAAAATAGCTTACGACTTAGATGTACCGACAAACGAAGCAAGAACTATTTTGAAATAGGAGAAACATGTACACAGATTACTCTGTATTTGAATTTGGTATAAGCACTCCTTTCAAGAAATACTGACAAAAGATTACGTTCGTGCTTGGAAACTGCTTCATTTTTTGACTTCCATTTATTTAGCTCTTCACACTGTACACTAAAATAAATAAAATACGTGAATCAAACATACTAAGGACCTTAAAACGAATAGTCGTTTGGAAATTGTCATTATCAATTCGAATTTATGCAACACCAATGGACCTCATCCTTTGAAACCAGTATTGTCACCTTTATTAATTGCTTTACATGGATATCGAATACGTTGCTTTTCAGAGATCAAAGCAAGAACGTTATGACATATTAAATGATGTGTCCAGTTTGAATACGCGAAAAATAATAAAACTGATACACTAATAGCTCCGAAAAAAGAAATATAAATCTGTTCTTAAATTTAATTGTTTTAAATGCAAATCCACGGAAAATAGTAAAATGGCGATAGCATATTAATTAGTTTTGCAACCCATCGGAAATCAAGGGTTGAATGTAGTGTTCTGGCAGTTTATATTTCGCAGTTGCTTAATTAATTAAAATTGTTATTACCAAGAGTGGTGGCTGAAAGGTTAACGTTCTGGCCTCGAATTCTGGAGGACGCCGTTTCGAATCCCCGCCCGGGCATCCAGATTTTGGTTTTCCATGGTTTCCCCAAATCACTCCAACCGAATGCAGGGATGCTCCCTTGTCCCCAGTCCCATCTTGCCTCTAACGACGTCAACTAGGCGTAAAACCATAAATAAAAAAAAGTATTCATAGGCTATATATTATTTCTATAATATGTTTTTTTGTCACAAGCCATTATCTTCTTTCATGCTTAACCGAAATCAATGAAAGAGGTGTCATTTTAAAGCTTATGGTCTCCACATTGGTCACGTTATATTTTAAGAAAGTAATTTATCGGAATTAGATCCTTAAAGGGCAAAAAAGTTAACATTTCATAAATGATGTTTTATACGTTGCGAGTCATTTATCTCCCTTGATAACTATGTGAAATCGTTTAGTGAAGTATCATATTAAAGATTAACACCTCCGCTTTGGTTACATCATATACTAAGACAGGAATTTTTCGGAATTCAACCCTTAAAGGGCAAAATTATCAATATTTCTGCAACGTGTATTTGTGTCACGAGCCATTTACCTCCGTTCATATCCAACCGATTGAGATAAATGAGGCGTCATATTAAAGATTAGGGTCTCCGCCGTCGTCACGGAATATTTTAAGAAAGGTATTTTTCTTAATTCGACCCTTAAAGGGCAAAAATATCTATATTTGTAAAATGAGTTTTTTGTATCTCAAGCAATTTGTCTCCCTGGATATCACACCGAAATCGATAAATGAAGTAGGATTATGAAGAGTAAAGTCTCAGCTTTGGTGAAATCATATATTAACAAAGATTTTTTTTTTTATGGAATTCAACCCCCAAAGGGAAAAATTATCAATGGTTCCACAACACATTTTTGTGTCACGAGCCATTTATCTCCCTTAATATCTAACCGATACAGATAAATGAGGCATCATATTAATGATTAACGTCTTCGCCATGGTCACAATATATTTTAAGAATGGAATTTTTCGTAATTCGACCCTTAAAGAGCAAAAATGAAAATATTTCTAAAATGCGTTTTTTGTGTCTGAGGCCATTTATCTCCTTGGATATCTATCCGAAATCGATAAATGAAGTAGGATTATGAAGAGCAACGTCTCAGCTTCGGTGAAATCATATATTAAGAAAGAAATATTTTTGGGATTCAACCCTTAAAAGGGAAAAGTATCAATGTTTCTTTAAGGCATTTTTGTGTCACGAGCCATTTATTTCCATTAATATATAACCAAAATACTGTAGATAAATTAGTTGTCATTGTAAGGATTAAGGTCTCCGCTGTGGTCACATCATATTTTAGAAACTGATTTTTTTTCTGAATTTAATCCTTAAAGGTAAAAAAATCAGTATTTATAAAATGCGTTTTTTTGTGTGTCTCGAGTCATTTATATCCCTTGATAATTTATAAAAACATAAACGAGGTATTATTTTAAAGACTGAGCTCTTCGTAAGGTCTTCGGTTCTGTTACACTGTATTTTAAGAAAGGATTTTTTCAAATTAGACCCTTAAAGGGAAAAAGTATCAATATTTTTACAACGCATTTAATTGTCAGGAGCCATTTATCTCCCTTGATACCTAACCGAAATCGATAAATGGGGTACCGTTTTAAATATTAAAGTATCCGCATTGGTGACATCATATTTTAAGAAAGAATTTTCTCCAAAATCAATCGTTAAAGGGGAAAAAATCAACATTTCTATTTATTTTATATTTTTACTTCACTTGATGCCTAAACGAAATCGATAAATAAGGTATCATTTTAAAGACCAAGGTGTCGTCTTTGGCCACACCATATTTTATAAAAGTAATTTTTTGGAATTTGACCATAAAAGGGCAAAAGTTTCAATATTATTTCTACAATGTGTTTTTTTTTTTATTTTTTATTTTAAAAAAAACAAAAAAAAAAACATCGAACCATTTATTTTCTTCTTTACCTAACCGAAATTGATAAATGACATATCGCTTTAAAGACTAAGGTCTGGAATTAGGTAAAAACATAAATTAAGAATGATCTTTTTTGGAATTTGATTCTTAAAATGGTCACTCGTATGAGACAGTTCAGAGCCAAGTGTCCAAATTGCAGCAGCAGATATCACACAGATGTCAGTAAACTGTTTCTTATACAATAATTATCTTTTCAGATTTTTCTTTTTGTGTTACGGAAACATTTTTGTTTTGCTGTACAGTTCGCACAGCAACACATATCACAGACATGTTGATATGCTGTGCGCATTTTGTTCAGGTTAGTTGTATTCTGTTAAGTTTCGTGTCAGTTGTCGTACATACAGTGTGTTTTAAATCTTCCTAACTGTTTCGTAATGTGTTGTAAGTACTTCGATGCGTACCTATTACAATAAACAAATAAATATTCGCTACAAAAGTGCGGTTCTACTTTTCATTATATTACAATCATTAAACCTCACTATTCAATGTATTTTATTCACGAATTTTTCGCACGGGTCGTCTAGTTGTTATTTAATTACGCTAACACTGATATTGTAACTTACACTTCCGGTTCTTGTTTATATCTTTATAAAGTTAGACCATCTTACATGCTATTGGGTTCATGATCACAGCAATATGGAACAAATTAAATTAAAAATTAACTAGGTATTCTAAAACCCTATACTGCATCGCGTAAATTATAAAACCAAATCCATCCAAAGTGTGTCTGTTCTTATGCTGGCCCAGGTTGCACTCCAATCTAACCATAATCTCCATCAATATTGCCGTTGGAAAATCATAGCCTCTTTCACATGCACATTAATACATTTACTGTATCGCAATAGAAACTTGGAAGTACTTAAATGCGACTGAAACAATGACATCAGTAATATGGCGTCAGTGAAAGCAAATGAGAAAAAAATAATTCTTATAATGTAATATTAGATTTAACCCAAGAAAATTGCTATTCTAAAGCAGAAATAATTTATCGAATCAACATAACTTCAAAATAAATATAATATTCATTAACAAATTATATTCATTTTTACAGTATCAATATTATTGAAATTTTGTTTGTTTCAGAACTAAATAAATTTTAACCATTGCAATGGTTATTACTAATCCAGCTATCATTATTAAATAACCACGACACACTCCCAAGCAGACGAAGTCACAGGTAACTGCTAGTCGTAGAAATTTGTGTGTTACCTTAGAACTGTAACAGTTTCATCGAACGATATGTTACGCTATGCACAGTTTCCACAAATGGCTAGATTAACAACGAGAGGCCGTGAATTCATACGGTGTGTAATAAAAGTTCATGGCCAGAGGTGTAATATGGCAAAGCAGTAACATGCGCTTCTTCTCAGCTGTCTAGAAAATCGGCATTGAAATATTCCGTTGCGCTCAAATGATTCAAATGCTTTCTACTTTACGAAACTGCCAAGGGGCTCATGGCGCAACGAGCAAGCTCTCTACGTCATAAATCTGAAGTCGCCGCATCGAATCTCGCTTCTGGAACCTTTTTTTTAATTACTTATGATTAGATGTTTCAGACGAAAAAACGTTATCAACGTGCACTATAAATGTCATTCCTCCAAAGTGCATTCCTCTTGTAAAGACTTGTAACGTATACTTTTACCGGCAGGTAAAAACCTAATCAACTGCCTTCAAAATTGTGCTTATTTAATCGAGCAAGGGTGTGAAATCAGTTCCAGAGAATGTTGTATAAAAAACCAATCGATCGTCCACCCCAAGTTGTCATCTCTTATTTACGTGTGGGTTCTATTAGACATTGTAGTATTACGTTCTCATGTCATACTCCTTAAATATAGAGTCTGCGACTTACTGTATAACGGTTTATTTAGTGCAAATTATATTATGTTTATTCAAATCATATGGTAATTTATTCATAATAAACCCGAGCAACCAAAGTACTGTTAATAACTTTTGTTAATACAAAATTGCTATTATAAAGGAGCAAATTTAATATGAAATGGTAAAATATACTTGTGGTCAGTGGAAAATTCCCAGCGCCTGCATGGCGGGAGAAAGCCACTGCTTGGCGTCGGAGAGTCACCTCGAATACAATGGGGATGCCAGGGGTGAGAGACAGCTCCCGTTAGCCGAGCCCGGGCACTGTCCCCTCAGCCAAGACACGGGGGTGTTGAAGGTCGTCGTTATCCGCAGCTAATAGAAAATGCCTTGGACATCACGTAATTTTGGTGTACGCTAGCCCACCAATGCCGGTTAGCCAAGGGGTTGACAAATGTTAACCCAGAGCTTCTTTTGGACGTGATACAGGCGCTGTACTACGAAAGGAGGAGCCATCTTTTTCTTGGAGACTGAAAAGATGCCACAACGACACTTTCTGGCTGGTAGTGGTCCGATGCAGATCGACTTTCTGGCTGGTAGCGGCCCGTTGCAGATCGTCTTCTTGGCTGATAGTGGCCTGATTGCAGATCGAGACT
Source organism: Vandiemenella viatica (assembly GCA_031002005.1). Classification (NCBI taxonomy): domain Eukaryota; kingdom Metazoa; phylum Arthropoda; class Insecta; order Orthoptera; family Morabidae; genus Vandiemenella; species Vandiemenella viatica. Next base: position 57,778,446 of record JARYHS010011408.1, on the reverse strand, counting down.
TCCTGGCTTGCAGTGGCGTGAGGTAGCCACCGTAGAGGCGCCCGGAAGGGTTGAGCAGTCCGTGAGAGCGTTATCACACAGTGATACTTTGTGCCGAAATCGGCGTGGAGCTGCCGACATTTGGTAAAACTTTTTTTTTTATTATGGCATTTGGCAACGGAGGCCATACAGCCAGCTCAATGTAATTATTATAGCTTTCAGTGTATAAGTCGTCATCCAGTATATATATTGTATTTTTCCAATGTATGGACACCACAGGACGGACAGGACATTCACATAGACACACAACACTTAAACATCCATGCCTGTGGCCGGAATCGAACCGGCGGCCTTCGGCACGCGGTAAAGGGAACTCGGTAAAGGGAACCTACTGTCTACTGTCTTAGAATGCAAACCAAGGAAGTTTACTAGTGTTCTACGCATTATACAGCAAGCTGTACCAGAGGTGAAGGTCGGATTAAGAGCCTATGAAAATAGGGATTTGAATCTGGGACTTCAGACCGCGTTACAACTCACCCACCAGACTGATGTCGTGCAAACTAAGAGTGTTATAAATGGCATTAGTCCACGACCAGAAATTTCGTTGGCTCTTCTGAAATGAGAGGCAGCAGTCCAGTTTGTGAGTGGTCTTATGAGTTCTTCCTGTAAAGCCTGTTACAGATATGTACGAGCGCGAGAGAGTTAGCGCACCACGCCGTCTGTCAGACGTTGCGGTGCGCTAACATTACCAGCTGGCAATCCCTACTTGCGGCCACTTTTACAGAGGCAACACAAACTTTTAATTTTATTTACATGTCTCTCACTGAAATGAATTATAACTTATTTAAAAAAAAATAATTATAATATTTGCGGCCTTATTTTGAAAGGCATCCTGGCAGAAACATATTCTGATACTAATAATTATTCGTAAAAATTGCATTTCAATGAAATTACAATTGGACGTAGAATCCAGCTGGGATCCGAAAGACAGAACATTCAGTGACAGTTCAGATAACAGACAAAGAAAGTTTTGACAGAGTAGGAGTTTGGTTTAAGTGCCTACAAATATTAGGATTGAGACCGGTATTAAAACCGGAGACCATTCAGGCTCCAGCAATACAGGTTAAAAAGTGAATTACGGGATGACTCTAGTGAAGTATGTAAAACTGGTGTTTTCGTAGAGTCTTTGAGTATACCTGCTATGTTAGTGTGGTGGGTAGAGAATGCTATGCAGAGTCGTGAATCATCCCATTCTGCGGCGAGGTGGTGTCGACGTGGGGCTGACGAGATGTTTACACGGCGGGCAGGTCGTTACTTGGCGTTCCTGGGCGCCCTATTAGGTGCCACTCGGTCTGCAGGTGTCAGCAGTGGTAACGAGCCAGGCCACACAGATGGTGGTAGGCAGGCGACCTGGAGTCTGTAATGGGGACGCCGGCGTCTGGCATACAGTCACGATACATCTGAGAGAGAGAAGCACGCATGATGTTACTTTAGTGATTACAAAATCGGCTAAAATATACAAAGAACTAGGCAGTAGAGCTCGTCTTGTCATTATGAAGATTCTCCCGCTATCGTCTGTACGCATGCACTGGGTTAAGTATAAAAGCCGTTGTATCCTCTCCTGGCCCACCACTGCTGTAATTGATCCTTGGTATACTGGATACTGGCACTTGGACGGAATTGAAGTCCGAGCTGGTCCCACACATATTCTATCGAGAAGAGTTCTGGAGATCTTGCTGGCCACGGGAGTACCCTAACATCACGCCTATTGTTAACAGAGACACGTGCCCTGTGTGGAAGATCATTGTCCCGTTGTAGTGCTAGAGTTCCCTTAGTCACGATCGGTTGTGACGTGAGGTCAGCCGTAACACCGTTGTTTCTCTATAAAACACTGAAAGAATAATACCTTTCCAGGTTGTCGCTATAATCACCGATTATGACCATCCGAGGTGGTGCGATTCATCGTTGAACATATTGCGACGTCATCGTCAGCAGTCCAGTTGCTAGCAGTGACTAGTGCATCGTTCTGTGTCTAGGATACATGCGCAGCCCAGTTTCTTACAGCAGTTCCGTTGTCTGGAATTGTGTCCAGCTATTTTCACTCAGCACAAAGATATAATACTTTTTCTCTAATTCTCCGTGAATTGTGATAATGTTGTGTGTATGTTGTAACGTTTACTTGATTCACTAAAGTAATTCCAAGAGGACACAGCTTTAAAGTGTTGGTTACTAGTCTTAAGGCATAGTGTTTCCAGATGCTATTGGAAGTTTTTCAGTTAATTGTTAATTTGAGGTTAGGTATAAGCTAAGTACAGTCCGGAACGCATGTTGGTTGCTATTTTCCTGTCACAAGTTTCAGAGAAAAGCTGGGTAAATGGCTAGAGGAGAGGCAATGTAACATTTCCTTGTTAAGGATTCACTGAAATTAACACCTAGTTTTCTCTATCTCTCTCTTTTTACTGAGATGTATGAATTGTAATTTATCACATCAGCCATAGGCTATTTGAAAATAAATAAATAACACAAATTAATAAATAAAATCCAATTTACATTATATCACAGAAATAAACTCTCCTTTTTATGGAATTCTTATTTGATTATGAGTAGGCCAATATACGCAGAACTAAATAGAGATACAAGATGCAGTATATAAACTGGACCACGTTGACACAGAGTTCAATTTTAGTATCTCATCTGTAAAATTAAAGTTATTACATTAAAGAAGGGTTAACACACGGGCTTATTGACAGACAATGCTTAATTCAGAATATTTACGCCACCACAGTACAAAAAATAATACTATGTGTATATTATGTGACTTAATGGTAAGTAGAGTTGAGTGATATGCCGTAAATACGTAAGATGTAAATATGTAATCTGTGGGAAATACGTTTTACTATCTTCTGAAACTGTGGTCAAAAGTAACGAATGTGTTGTTTATAGAGGCTAAAGAGAAGCACTTTATTTATTGAATTCGATATGGTGAAGACAGAACAACAAATGCCATCTTTATTATGGCGTCACTGCTACTAGTTTCACATCTCAGAGGTCATTCCTCAACAGATATCTATGGAACAAGATTAACAAATAAAATAATAAATAATGTAACTGACTAGACCTTCAATCACAAATGTCAGAGGAAATTCATTGCCCACGATTTTTAAAAAAAAATCAACGAGAAATGAGACCGTTCGAGATAGAAATGTGGTTTACATTTAATCATGATACAAAGCTGTAGATGGTCGGTAGGGTACTTAAAGAAATGTTGCAGTAAAGACTTAAAAACTAAATAAACCGCAAATACACAAGTAATCCATTAAGATTGTGAAAATTCCTTCCCAAACAGGACTCATAGAAATCGATTTTACCGTATGGTTTCAAAACTTCTGATATAAAATGGAACTTGACGAACAGTGACATCAGAGTGATTGGAAATCATAGTTGACAGAAATGTGTGAGAATATATTAAATTAAAGTCAAATTTTGGAAGAAAGTGGTTTCCGATTCTCCATTTCCTTTGGAAGGGAAAAAGATTTTTCAAACACTTTACTTTGTTTAAGGTTCGGTAGCTGCATCCTGTGTACGTTGAGAAATGCGGTAATTAGATTTTTTAAATAAAACTAGTCTCGTTATTCCGAACAAGTTTAGCCGCCCTGTTTTTCCTTCAGACAGTCGCAACTTAAGCCATTTCATAAACTTATTGTCTATGCTTTAACAATGAGACATGAAGCACGTTATTCTTCTCCGATGCTGTTAAAATTCTTCATTTAAGATTGCCAAAGTATAACCCACTCTTCACCACAATTGGTCACTGTAACGCATCAGAGTTAGGTAGATGATATATTTTTGGAATTGGTTGGTTTCAATGGAGATATGACCTACATTCTGAGTCCATATACCACACTCCCTTAGATTGAAGTCATAATGTAGTGGAAAGATATCTATAATATTATCATCTGATGAAAAACAGAATCCTAGGTTTTTGGCTATATTCCTTGTCATTACGTATGTTAGCAGAGTGCATACGTTGCTTGGAATACTTTAGAGGGAATGAAAAGGAAATCAAAGTAACAGTTTAACAGTCGTCAGTCTGTGTATTCGCTAACGTTGTAGTGTTTTCGTAGGAGTCGGTTTTGTTCACCGTCTCAGGTGCGATGCTACTCGTCTGTATCGAAGGTCGCGAGCCGAGCCGCCAATTACGTGGGGAACGCGGCGGGTCGCATACTTGGCAGGCGGCCCGCAGCCAGAACGGGAACTAAGTGTGCGAACGGAGTTATGTGTGGTCGCCGGGGGGGGGGGGGGGGGAGAAAGTCGAGTTAAAACACAAATGTGGGAACTATTTTAAGCAACCATATAAAGACTGCACTATGTTATTTGCAATTTTGTAATGACATGGAACGTTACTGAAAAGGAAATAGTTAGATATGTCAAACAACTAATCCACTGAATTTAATCTTAAAATAAGCCGTACAGAGCAAGTAGTAATTTCAATGAATAGAAAAAGAATCAACTAGATTATCAACTTAAACGTAACAAAAATAGAGCATTAGATTCCTGGGAATTATAGTTATTATTATCATTTGTTTTTACTTTACGCCGCGTCGATGTCGGAGGCCGGATGACACTGGCGACAAGGAACAGGAAGGAATTCGGCCATGGCCTTTTGACCGGCATTCGCCAGGAGTCATTCGGGGAAACCATGGAAAACTCAAATCTGGACGCCCGGACGGAGATTCGAATCGGTTGTCCTCCCGAATGCGAGGCCAGAGCGTTAACCATTCACCCATCACACTCGGTTTGTAGTTATTAATTCCAACCCAAATAAACAAAGAAGGTTAAAAAGAGCACAAAAGCCTTAAGATTTTTAGATTCATATCAGACAATTTATAACCAATCAAGTAAAATGCCAAACCAACCTTTTAAAACACATATTTTTTCGAGTGCTGACATAACGTATTGAAAATTTTACTTTAACAACCCAAAATACTACAAAAACGGCGAAATCTCAAATTTTACTCCTATTATGAATATTGGCCCGGTCATCTAGGTTGGTTCGAAGTTTTCGAATTCATCACTTAATTTGTAGAAGAGTTATCCAAGTTGTGTTATTTTTGAACCAATCTACACAGTGAGCTATAAAATTTGACATGCCGGTAGTGAATATCGGCCCGCCTATCTCGGCGTGAAGAATTTAAAAAAATTTCGCTTAGCATAATGGTTGGATAATGCGTTTACTTGTTGTTGTTGTTTTTTTTTTCCGAGTAGTAATTATTATCCCTCAAAAGTATCGTTTTTTCTAAGTACCGTCTCATTTCCGGGGTTCGTCCTGTTAACAGAACGTTTTAATTTTCTGCATATTTTAACGTAACGTAATTTACAAAAATTAAGAATTTAACTTATCAATTATTCACAAAGCTATTTAAAAATTATGCATTTTAATGCAAAATATTCTATATAAATGAGATCAAATTTTGCTATCAGTATTAAACAGAAACTTTGGTTAGGACTATACCTCAGGATTGTAATGAAGCATCGTTGAAAATTTTACCGTAATTAATATTAATTAATTACAATGTTAATCATCTATGTTGTTTGATTTATGTTCTCCACGTATTCTAACGTACCAGGTTTCATAAATATTGAGAAATAAATATCGTCATTTACGTAGTCAATAACAATATTTACAGAATCCAAATAATTCACTTGTTTTGTGATATAGCCTGATGCTTGGTGATATATTTTGAGTTTAAGAAAGGAGTGTTTATTTTAAACGCAGTGAACATCTGTTTGTTCTGGTTATGAACTGATTATCATTTGTTGCTCTATCCCCCAGTCATGTAGAATGATGAGATATATCACAAATGTTAACCTAGACCATAGTTTAGTTTAGTTTTTACATGACGCGGTAAGAAGCACATACAGAAACACCGCGCTTGTATATATCTGGAAATAACTTTCGAAAAACATTGATATGAATGTTTATGGAATTTATTAAACTTTTCTCCAATATTCGATAGTACAGAGATGTAGTTGCACCGTAAAAATAATAATAATAATACTTTAACGTCTCTGCAAAGCATCCAACGATTTTAGGTGAGTCTTTCAGTGGTTTAATCTGCAATGGCTTATAAAATCATTAATTACTAAAATAAATTAAAATACACTCTAATCTAAAGAAATATTGTTCTATTTTACGTCATTTGCTTCAGCTATTTACTATTGTAACATCTGGAAAGTAATAATGCGTTGTTAGCGAATAACAACTTCCAGTCTTACTAGAATCAGTCAAGCTGAAATTATAGTTGTATACTATGACTCATTGCAGTTAGTAACAACCTATTGTGAACACGACGAAAAGGGTAACAATGTGGTTGTAATGTAGAAGTAAATCACGGTATTCTCATGCATAAAGTGTACATCCACTTTAGTAAAATCTGTTACGTCTAGTTACTGAATCTGACCTCAACAACTCGGCAATATTCAGAGAGTATAATAATGCCAGAACTATTAGTTACACTGGCCTACACCACAGGTGTACTCTTCATATTCTCATTCAGTGATGTCATATGGCATAATTTTTTTGGGGAAGCTCTTCACAAAGTAAAAAAGTTTCCATAGCTATTAGGGTGCTGTATAGGGTAAAACCAAGAACTTCTTGCAGACAACTCTTTGAAAACCCAATATTCTTACAATGACGTCTCAGTATATACTCTCATGTGCTTTGTCATAGATCATTTTAACCTGTTTACTTCTAATTCACAGGTACACAATTTCAGTACAAGAAACAGAAATAACTTGCACAAAACACAAACATCTCGGTCATTAGTATCAAGAGCAGTTAATTATCCTGGGATACATGTATTTAATAAACTTCCCATGAGTATAAAACAGTTTGCAGATAATAAAGATAAATTTTTTTAAAAACTGGGAAATTATGTTATTGGCAACTCCTTCTACCCAATTCAAGAAATTGAGCAAAAGAATTAATTGTATTCAATAATACCCTTTGCAAAACTCAGTTGTAAAAATTAATGTTTATTTTTAATATCTTTACTTTTCTTTGTAACGTATGAATGTTTTATTATGACTCATATAGTTTGTATGTGTATTAACCATGACATGTTGCACATCCTGGAGGTCCTTCCTCAGCAGGGAACCATGAAACAAGATTGATAAATAATTAAATAAGTAAACAGCGCTGCTTCACTATCCAGTAAATTTAAAACATTTGCATTTAAATTATTAAAAGGAAGTATAACTGCGATATAAGCTAAAAGGCAATTGTCTATTGTGGAATAAATGATAATAATTGGTCGTAATTCATTTTTCCTTTGAAACTTTTCCAGAACAACTTCTTACTTCCACCATCGATTATACCCGTCATTTTTCACCCGAGTTTAAGCTATGAATGCATAATATACCGATGACTTCCATGAATGTGTAATTTCGTATTTTAAGTATTATATTCCGTTTATTTGAGGTACAATCGGTCGGGGAGAATGTTCCGGAACTAACATATCTCAAACCGAGCCCCCGGTCCTAACGAAGCAAGTGGTGAGAGTGAGCTGAGAGATATCTGACACTTCCCCCACCTCGGCTCCCCCCACCCCACCCCTCGTGACGTCGGACCCGCCGAGGGATCTCACCCAATATGCGCGCTCGTTTATCTTCTTTAAACTTACTTTAACTAGGGCGTGTGTGATCCCATTTCCCGGTGCTGCAATCTTGTCTCTGTTATTTCGCTCCTCCTTCCAGAGCTCCGAGGGATGCCTTATTTTCGGCCTGTTGCAATTCCCATGCTATCCCCACCAGCTTCATCTCCAATCCCACTTGGTCCTCAAAGCTTCTTTATGGCTGAAAAATTTGGCTCCACACTCATCTATCTTCTCTACTTAAGCTTCCGTCTTGCAAGCGGAGTCAAAGGCCGCATGCATAAGAAGCCCCCTGGGTACTGACGAGTGACGTGGTTCTGACACTTGAATACAACCCTTACTTTCACACGACACGGACAGTTAACCAGCGACGATATTGTTTGATTTTTATTCGTTCAATGAAGTCTGGTGTCTGTTAAGATACTATCGATGAAGGTAGTAATTAAACTTATATAGAATCACTCTCTTAAAAAAAAAAAATTCCACGAGTGGAAATTTTTAGTAGACAGTTTCGCTTTGCTGCAATAAAAAAATCATTTAACTTTCTGTAAAGTTGTGTAGACATATTATGTATTCAAGAACACTCGATCAGTGACATTTTAACGAATGCGCGTGCTAACTATTATGAGATAGATGGCAGTTAAAGCAATAGTCCTTCATTTAAACAGAAAAGTAGTATAATTTCTGTATATATTTTCTTCTATATTCTATATATCACTGTTACATTTGCAGAAAAATACGTATAGTTTAAGCAAGAATTGTATTTAGTGCCTTGTTTGTAGATTTCTTCTCTGAAATAGCATATTTCACAAAATTCCTGTTGCAGACCTAAACTGTGTACGATCGCTAAACGTGTTCTGCGTTAAAGTATTGATCAAAGCAAGTCGTAAACATAGGTGAACTGGAAGGAGAGTTGACATTCATCCTACCAACAATGGCAAACTCAGGTGGCTCTCGTATATTAGTCAATAACGCTACTAATTGTCAGGGTGTTATTAACCTAAGTAGAAAATTAATTTGGAGTAAGAGAATTGATTGTAGTTGAGTTGAGATTTATTGTGGTTCGTGTGAAGCATTTTTTTCCTTTGGAATTACGCCTCGTCGACGTCGATGTCATTAGAGGTGGGAGAGGATGGGGTATGAAATGGTAAGGAATTCGGTCACTGCATTTTGAAGGTAGCATCCCGGCATTAACCTTGAATGAGTGGAGAAACCAAGGAAAAACCAAATCTGGGTGCCCGGACGGTGATTCGAACTCGCGTCCTCCCGAACCCGCTCAGCCACCACGCTCGGTGTGTGAAACCTAAGGATCAAGATGAAATAAACGAATATGCTCACTACATGCGGGACTCAGCGTTGTCACGACAAATTGATATAGATATCACCGAAACATAAAACCATACGCTGGTGTATTATCACTGAAGCAGAATTAGTTTAACTTGACAGAGTGAGAATCCTAAAGTTGAGTTAAGTATAAAAGGCTACGCAATCTTAGTTAAGCTCTTGATCATGTGTACTAGAAAGCCGCTAACAGGTTAATACAGAATAAAAACAGAAAAGGATTACAGATTCTATATAATCAACTGATAACTTATTGTAATTACATCAACAAAGTTTTATTTCAGCTTCAATATTAGAAAACTGTGAACTTCATTTCGGATGAGTAGTAGTAAAGGAGCACCTACAAGAGGGGACTTGATGGCAGAACGCAAGACGTAGAGGACTGGCTCGCCTACGCTTGAGGTGCTGATGGAAGACTGCCTCTGACTGCGTGCGGCACCCGTCGCTGATCATCACGTCCACGGTAAAGTGTTACCCAAACCAGGACAGCACCAGTTTCATGAGACTGTTAATGAACCGTAAGCGTCCTGGAGACGAGACGTTTACCGAGCGTGGGGGTGTAACAGATAGCGTTCTGGCCTCGCATTCGGGAGGACGGCGGTTCGAATCCCCGTCCGGGCATACATATTTGGGTTTTCCATGGTTTCCCAAATCACTCCAGGAAAATGCCGGGATGCTTCCTTCAAAAGGCCAAGGCCGAATTCCTTCCCATTCCTTGCCCCCATCCTTTCCCGTCTCTAAAAGACCTAGCTGTTGAGAGACGTAAACCAGTTAAAAAAAAAAAAGAGTTTTTTGCTCTTTTCATCTCGTTCAAACTGAGCTAGTGGACATTTGTCACAGACCATTGTAGTTCCTTATAATTTTGTTTAACAAATTCGGAATTAGTATTGTCCTAATTCCGATGGCGCCCCATCTATATCATTTTGATTGTTTAAGAACACATTTTATAGTGCGTGTTTGATTAATCATGTATTAAATTTCAAGGTTGTCCATTGAGTAAGTTTCAGGCAACGATTATATTTTTTTTTAACTTTAATGGCTTATTGTAAACCTGGGCCATGCTTGAAATTGATTTTAAACATGTTTTGTATGTAGAAGAAGCAATGAAGGAAGTCAAAGAAAAATGTCCATGTGGCATAAGTTTTCAGGGAGAAAAAAATCAGTATGCTATGATTTGCTGATGAAATTGTCTTGTTAGCGGAGAGGGCTGAGGATATTTAGAAGTTACTGAATGGCATGAACAAAATACTGAAGGAAGATTTTGGACTGAATATAAATCATAGCAAAACAAAAGTGATGAAATGTAGCAGAAATGATACCAATACTAGTAGATTAAATATAAAAATAGGATCGGATGCAATAGGAGAAGTAAGTGAGTTCTGTTACTTGGGAAGCAAAATTACAACCGATGGTTGAAGCAGGAATGATGTTAAAAGCAGAATAGCACTAGCAAAAAGAGCCTTCATGAAAAAGAGAAACTTTTAGTTTCAAATATTGATCTAGGAATTAGAAAGATGTGTGGAGCACAGCACTTTACGGTAGCGAAACATGGACTTTAAGAATACCAGAAAGAAAGAAAATTGAAGCTTTTGGAATGTGGTGCTACAGAAGAATGCTGAAAATTAGGTGGACAGACAAAGTAAGAAATGAACGAGTTTTGGAAATGATGGGTGAGAAAAGAAGTTTATGGAAGAAGCTTACAGAAAGAAGAGAAAGGCTGATAGGTCATATTTTGAGATATGCGGGATTGGTTAATATGCTTGTGGAGGGAACAGTCGCAGGTAAGAACTGTAGAGGAAGACAGAGTTTAGAATATATGAAACAGATAATTGAGGACGTGGGTTGTAAGCGCCATGTAGAAATGAAGAGGTTAGTACAGGATAGGAAGGGATGGAGGATTGCATCAAACCAGTCGAAAGACTGACGACAGCAAAAAAAAAAAAAAAAAAAAAAAAAAAAAAAAAAAAAAAAAAAAAAAAATGAAGATAAATGTGACCAGAGATGTATACGCCATAAAAAAAATAAAAAATATAAATGTGCCGAGAGATGTATACACCATAAGACACAATAAATTCTGATGTTGTTTACCTGTAATCCCGCACAACTTGAAATTCTTGCTTGCTCATAAAAATTTGCATATTAATGGAATTGACTTTTAAACACCAATTTTAACAAGAAAAGTAGTGAGATGCATGATACGCCGGGAAAGTCTCCATTCTTACATCAAGCACCTTTAGTGAGATGCAATCACCACCCAAAGCAACGGTAGATGTCTGGAATTTTTATTGGAGTCTGTGTACATATCGGGCAGCAGTCTGCAACTTAATATTTCACAAATATCAACGTAAAATTTCTCAGCTGTTAAGAAAGAACGGTATAAAATTTTCTCTAGCCATGTTTTGTATTGTTTTCTTCGTCAAATGTCTATTATAAGGCGAAAATTTTCGAGTATCTCAAACAAAGATGTTATTCATGTTCAGTTGTCTGTCAGAATTTTAAGCTAGTATAATGTTTTTACAAAGAAAACAAGCCAACAACCATACTTACAGAACATAAAAATCAATATCGAAAGTCCATTGCCACGAATTACCAAAGATTCATTCGATGAATCTTTAAAACTATTTTTTGCTGCAAACCACCTATAGTAATATTAAAAAACCTTACATAACTTATTTATCAATTTTTACGGTTTCTGGGTGTTTATATTTGATGTGATGTACAAATTCTGGATTGTATTAATAATCTTAGGTGCGTTTCTAGTGACGTTTAAACATAATATGATTTCTTCCCACGTTATCGATCAGCTAAAGTATTGAAACATGTTAAAATCATACAGGTATGCTTTCAAACTATTAAAATCTAATCCAATCGGTTTGTTTGTTTTTGTGTGATACTGTAATAAAGAAACAGATAGAGACAGCACGCTTACAGATTTATAGAAGTAGACATAATAAATGGGACCAGTGTCACGCGGGGAAAATATTAGGAAGCATTAGAAGGCAAATAACACGATCAAGTAATGTATTGGTACAATTTGTTTGTTTGAACAGTAACCGAGTGACTGTTCGCACTGTCGTTGTGGGGCTACATTCTAACATGTAATTCGAAGCACCAATATAGCATTAACTAACTATGTTGTTGTTACAGTATAATCAGAACATGAGATATTACTGCAGTTAGCGAGAGACGTACTTTTACCTTAGGCATAAAATAATAATGTGCTAACTTTGAAGTCAGATATAAGGCAATGTAATAATTTTCATTTTCAGGTGGGAGAGACAGATACTGGAATAATATCAAGTTATATGCTGAACAAGTAGTAGCAAGAATTGAAAGAATTTAAAGCGAAAATTATCATTAAAAAACCATTGATGTGTTGGAAAATTGCCACCGATGCATAACCAAAATGGCATTTAGCTAATTGTAACAATGACAAAGTAATGAATTGTTTTCAACCAGACAATACTAGAGTATGCAGTGTGGACGTATTCAACATTAACTATGTTCCCAATTTTATGTTGTGCAAATAATTCTGACGATGAAATAAAAACATGTTTCAACACCACAAAAAAACCATGCTCTTAAGGAGAGCTGCAAGCCTTGTGGCTTTGAATAGACGCAGATGGTCGCTAAAATTTCCGTAGCATGGGTATAAAAATCCGGAGATTCAAACAATAATTATTGGAGTGGGAGTGACAATTAAGAATACTTTATTTCCAAGTCTTTAACATTCCAGATGCATGTTTCATACAGCGTCCCTTTCATCACTGGTGCTATGCCTACTTTTTTGTGTCATAATTTTCTTTGCTGACATTAAATTTAAAATATTTTCTATAACAGAATATATGTGACAATATGTTGATTTATTGAACATTCTCTTATAAATCCTGCAGCTCCAAATGTTAAACTGCGGCTCCTGTGATTCTCGGATATTGGTTACGCGCACATTGTTTGATTCTCCGAAGCCACTGCTAAGTAATGTCATGCCAATGAGCGTACCACCGTACATAAAGACTGCGCCGAGAGTACTGTATTACGGTCTTTTAAGGTTGAATTTAAATCTATAATCAAACAAAATATGAAGTTTATTTCATTTCAATCGTTGGTTTAAGTGAGCGGTTGCGAGGAAACGATTCGTAATTACTAACAATTCTGTAACTCAGTAACTTTTTGAGCTGAGAGCTCAACAAAAATACGAACATAAGAAAAGTTCAATAAGTAATAAAAAACGCTAATATACGTTGACGTTTTTAAAAAAACCGATTAAAAAAAAATTCCGTACATCTACTGATAAATCCGTCGGTTGGCAGCACTGCTCTTAAGTCTCTTAAGAATTGGCAGTCTTGTCTTATGGGAAGTCTGACGTAAATGACAATGAATGCTAGGTTTTGGAAGAAAAATAACAATACTAGTTGAATACCTGCATGATGTTATATCGAAATGGTCTGAAGCGTTTGAGCTGTTTAATTCATGTGAACTGAATTAAGTAAGTCAGTTGCGCTTATGGAAAGTAATTTCTGTTAATGCTTAACTGATAAAGCAATTTACTGACCCCTTTTTAAACACTGGAGCTGCCTACAACCCAGTGCAATAATACTCAACAAAACAACCATTAATTTAATTTAAACGGTAAAATGATTAAGAGCTTCGCTTAAACGAAAACTGAATTTTGGCTTTCAGTCGTTTTAATCACAAAGACTACCTAATAGGGGAAATGTTAGTTCACACGGAATAATGCGATTTAAGTTCAGCTTACTTAACGAAATCAACGAATTATAGAATGTACAAAAACGGGACTTGCCCGTAATTAATATTCTGGGAACACGGCTTTCTGCCGTCACGCGCATTTATTACGTGATTTATTTCATTCGCTTGCCGGGTGGCCTGCAGACAGGCGCGAGGCTGTACTCATGACAGCCAACCAGGGGGAAAGTGTAAACGCCACGAGCTAAAATTGCGTTGCTGTCGACAGATCGTCCACTTGCCCACGCATACCAATCGCTGTAACGCATTCCCTCCCATCGGGAGTTAGAGGTATGGAGGGGAAATCTGCTGAAGTCGAGGGGCAAATGTAATTCATTGATGTTGAAAAAAACTTCGCAGCATGAAGAAGAGCTTTTAGTTCCTTAACATTTTCTGACCACTCTTAGCTGGAGAAAAAAAAGTTAGCATGACATGTCATAGAAACCTCAGTGGTAATTAAAAAGCTTCCGGAAACTTTTGAAAGACACCTTACCACTACAACAATTTGTCACAGTCAGTTTATCAAACGATATTGTAAGATAATTAAATTGTACGCAATCAACCAAAAACAAAAACAAAAAATATATATATATATAATTTTTTTTCTATTTAATAATCTAACTCTTTTTGACATTTATCTTTATTACGGCACATCCAATTAAATATCCTTACTAGCTTCTAACAGCCCTCATACCTGAACTTTAAGTAGAATTGTATTTAATGAAGTATTTGTAGTGTGCTAAAGTTTGCTTGAATATAATCTGGTGTTTGTTCTGCAATTTCTTGTAAATCAGTGTATACAAGAATTTATTTAAAGACCATTAATATGTTTAAAAACCGAATTGTGCAAGACAATTGCTTAAATGTTTGTAATTCCAAGTAAAAATGCAAGTTACGATGTCTACAGGACTATTTTCTACAGGTTAAAATGATTTCTGTAAATAATTTTGTATTTAAGTATCTTTAATTTCCATTTCTGACCATTTTATAATGATTTAACTGATTATGTGTTAATTCGCGGAAGCTTTTGGAGAATTCCAGAAATTTCGATAGAGCCTATATAAAGAAATCAGTAGAATGACAGAGTTAGTTTACAGTTAGTTTTATACAGATTCATTTTGGAACTGCGTCAGTAGTATGTCTGGATTGTATCTTTGCATGTTAACTAATATCGCTGACGTTATTTTGAAAATAAACAAAAAAATCTTAAACTGAACCTTAGGGTGGACTATTTAATTAATTACTACTGTAATTAAACCACTGAAGACCATAACAAGCTGCTCACAAAACTTTCCTGCTAGAATACTACATTGTACTTAAATTATGTCATCTACAAACAACCTAACTTCTGACCTGAGTGTGTAAGCGAAAATTCGGGGGATATTTTGAACAATATATTCCAAGTTATAAAAGAATTTTAAGAGAGAAGCGTAAATAGGTGTATGGGCTAATTTCCATAGGGGCTAAACCCCTTTGCAATTAATAACAATGAATTAGAGTTTTTTGTTACTAAAAAACTGACTCACCTGGCTAATAAATAAGAAGATTGGAAAAAGTCATATAACGCAAGTGATTCCTCATGATGATAAAGAATAACAAGAATCACGTTGGTGATAAATGGATTACTAATTAAAACAACAGCACAGTGAATCTCGTGTCTAATTTAATTCCAGCCAACAACAGCAATAGTCAGGTGCACAGGAATTCATCTTAACTTCAACATGTAATAATCATAAAACTATAGTTTATGAATAATTTAGCTACTTTAGAAAGTTTAACTAATCGTTTTGCCGAAAACACTATTATATGTAAAAATACAAATATTTTATATTATATTGTATTATAATATAAAATATATAAATGTTGCATTTTTTCAGATTCATTGAAATTAAAAGTTCTAACTTCCCAAAGCACACATTTTTTATTGTTTAAGCTACCTTTCTCCAATATAAAATTACCTTGCTTTCAACTTTTTAAATCCATGAGTGTACGTTTAATAAAGAATCTGATTTGCAGTGGAATTGCAGTGAACAGGTTTAAAGCATATGCTAAATTATCTTAACCCTAAATAATGTAAATGACTGAATAGCAGACAGACAGAAAACAATTTCGCCTTGCATTCATTTATATACAAAACTATTATCAGTTAATGTTTCCATAACTGATTTTCTCGATTTTGGTATTAGCCTGAAATACTCATCATAAATCCTCATTTACGTTTTGTTAAGTGTTGATGTTTTTAGAAAATCTTAAATATAAATCGTCACTGAGAGATAAATACAAGGAGATATGTATTAACGAGGTCGTTTGATAAATTGGTGACTGGCACTGATACAAATTAATTCAAGGTAATGCACTGTTTTATCCATATCTCATATGAATTTTTTATCAATTAAATCGCTACAATCATTTTGTTGCGATACAATTAAATTTTCAATCGAAGATAGATTTACCACTTTAGTTTTTGCTAGAGCTGATTTATGTTTCATAAAATATAATAACCTATTACCCGTTTATATTTTCCTCAGGAACTAATATTCGCTATATCATTTTGTTTACTTCATTCTACTCGCATAAAATAAGCACCTAATTTTTCTCAGCCTTTACACCAGTGTTTCTTGCGTTTCTACACATGTTTCCTATACAACCCACAACTGCACTGTTACCCGCAACTTCCTTTATGAGAACCTCTCTGTTAAAGCGATTATGTCAGACTTAACACACCGCCAACGATGATAAAAGTTATACAAGAGCACTCAAACCTTTCGACTGCAAGAAGTAATTTTAAATATGTATCAACTTTCAGAACTTCTTTCACATGATATCAGAATGAAGGAATCTTTGTTAGACTACCGAGAGTAACCCATCGACATACGAGGAGTGGTTTGTGAGAGAATAGTTTTAACCAAAATTGATGCAAATTTGTATACATTTTTGTCTTCAATTTCATAGTTTTGCGACATTAAATCAAAATGAAACACACCCAGTATAGTCCAGGTACTTAGAAACATACAATATTCCAAATCCAATCAAAGTTCGACTATTAGTTTTTGCATGAATCGTGTTCAACGAAACACGGTTACAAATGTGTGTACACTTTATCTTAAATTTCTCAGCTTTCTGAATTCACATCAAACTGAACCAGATCCCGTTTTACTCCTTGGACCAAGGGCGGTATACTGTCCGAAACTCCATCAAAATTCGAAAAATAATTTTTGTATGTATATCGTTCAACGAAAAATAGAAACTAGTTTGCCGCCATTTATTTCTTAGATTCCCAAATTTCCATAAAATCAAACACAACCCGTTTTACACCTGGAACCACTTAATTCAGCATAGTGTAGTTTCTGCCCTACACGTTAACCTCACCAAAAACTGAAACTACAGAATTCTCTGAACAGATAGTTCGAGCAGATCTCATAATAAAGGGCAACACAATTGAGCAAGTGTCCTACTTCAAATACTTGGGCACAATACTGGATGATCAATGTGACTCCAAACGAGAGGTAAGATCTGGAATTGAGCAGGAAAGGAAACAACGCATTAACGACCGTTGCAAGATCCGATCTCTGTCTGCATTTGCGAATACTCATGATCCATATTTTTAAGTACTCTCTGTTCTCCTATTAGTGTTTGGAAGATTGACCCTGGGCCAAGACATTTAAAAACGAATTGATGTCTCTGAAATGTATCTATAACGCCAACTTTTGCATCTAACTTGGATACTGAAAATTTCAAATATTGAGAACCTTCGTCGAATGGAAACAAAACAAAGAAAAATATAATATTAGGAAATGTTATGAGGGTCGACACGTATCAACTATAACTATTAATTTTTTTAAGGGGTTTAAAAGTCAGAGTAATCATGGCTAAAAAATATTCTAAACAAGCTTTTCACAGCATTATCAGGTCAGAACTGGCTATGTAGATCACCAACCTTAGTTCGCAAACAGTTTCCTAAGAGCAAGAGATTATATAAAGCTTATAGGGATGTTGTACTAATATGGTTGATATTGGCATTGTTCCTTTTACAAATATAGTCCTGTTGTAGTATTGTTTATAGCAACCTGAGAGCTTTGTGATTTTCTTCAGTATGCCATTTTCATTTCTTTATCTTCTTTGGTAGCGTATGCTTTATTAATATTTTTAATTTCATAAATCAGATATCATGGCAGGCCTTAAACTAACACCATACAATGTAAATTCTCTAACCATCTTTCTTTATTGAAATTTAGAACACTGCAAACTATTATTCGTTTGTATGATTTTAGATTGTTTTTTCTATGATGTTTCTTACTGATTATTCCGCTAAAAAATTCAACTGTCTCACTTATGGACTTTTATATCATAAAGAAATAACTTTAACGTAGCTTTTGAGGAACATATTTCGTAGGCATATCTTGTTCTTACTAAACGAAATGGTTTCTCACTTCTTCTGAACAGGTTTCATAGTAATTATGTCTGATCCACTCCCTTTTTTTAAAAAAAAGAAAGAAGAAAAAAAAGTTGGTGCTATGCGCCATATTGACTAGAAACAGGTTCATTCTCATAAATAAACAATTCAATTAGAGGAAACTGGATGAAATTTCTCTATTATTTTTGTTTAAAAAGCAATTAAAATCACGTCTCACACTTTGCGGACTCCAAATAAATTCTGTTACTTCTATTAGGATTACAAGGTAGTGTAACCTAGCGCCTGGATCACTATCTACATCTCCCTGCTGTCGTCATTGTATTGAATTAATTCAAAGAGAAGGTTGGTGGTCGATGCTGCGACCTTTGTTGAATGTAACTCGCTAATATTCGGCGGCTGCTGTGCGCGGTATGCCCTACTATTGTGTACGCTAAAGTTCATTACGCTTGCCTGTTTACCACCTTTAGGGAACTAATTGACCGAAAATTTAATGAGCTACTCTGCTGTAATGAAATAGCCCGTAATGCTATTGATTGTATCAGAAGCGCCATTAAAGCAGTTTCTGTGAGATATAAATATATACTCTGCATGCTTGATCAAATCTACCTGTGAAAGAGAACACTTTGAGTTTGCAATGATTGCTATGATCCGTTGCTTTTGACGTGCATATAACGTCTGGAATATTGGATCTGATACCAGTGATGTGCTACTAGCTACAAAGGAGTACAGTTATCATTTCATTAGGAACGAATAAATCGAAAGTACAACAAACAGTTCTGGGTGTTATGCAACAGCAACATAACAGTGAACTTTTTTTTTCGTGTAAAACAACATCAGTTAAATGTGATGCGGTAAATTTGCGTACTGTATCTCTGTAATGATTCAGGAATTCATCACTATTTTAGATACATTTCGTCAAGATTAATCTGAGTATTTGTCCACTGGAACTATCATCGCAAGAAAGTATTGTGTTAAGCAAATTAATTTTATCAGTTATGAAAGTAAAAATCCATTAGAAATCAACCATAAAAGGTTTAACCTGAAAATTTAAGAAACTTCAGTTCATGAAGTTGAACTACTGAGGTGATATTATTTGCCTATTGAATAAGTTTCTAGTCTTTCTCTGTGTTGATAGTTGTTATACAGAAAGACGACGGGTACATCCGTTATAAGCATCGGAATAAAAAATTGTTAAAACCCGAGGGCAGCCGTAGAATAATCTTCTCATTATTTTATGATTTAGTTTTGTTGCTCCCATAAAAATAGTTGGTCTTCTATGTGGAATATTCTTAACCGTAGAATTAGCGGAACGGAAAGATTGTGCTATAAAAATTATTACTCTTTTTACCAGTTATAAGCGTTTCATCGTATTTTGATGCTTTCTATCCATAACAACATTTTTTTTTTATCTCGACTATCCGTGAAATGAAGCTAAGAAATATGCTTTTGAACGAATATTTATAATCCGGAAGTTAAGCTTTTAGCGGTGTACACGACGAGATGTGGTTTGAGGAATATGCATGCCCTGATTAATACTGTCAGCCCATGATATGATGTCACAGTTGTCTCCGGAGGACATCAGTCAGTTTACATCTCCACGATACTAACAACTGTTGCGCCTGCGACAGCCACGTAAAGCTGATTACCAGGGACGCGTCTCAGCACAGCAGCTATGCTACCCGCACAGCAGTCGCACGTGACGCGAGGCGGCCCGGTCCGGCGAACAACCCCGAACGCAGCCGTACGTTGCCGAGCGATTTGGGGCGCCAGGCGCCACAGCCGTGGGCGGGAGAGCGGGCAGTCTCGACTCGACCGCCGGACAAGACGGACCGGAGAGCGTGAGCCAGACACTCCACACTGCGCGTGCTTAACAGTTGTCTCCCGCCGTCGTCGGCACAGCGGCGTTTGGAGTTTGCTGTAGCCAACGTGCGCATACCATAGCGCCTTCCACATTGACAAACGAGTCGGTGAGTTGCGAGCCTTATCGTCTTACTAGGATGCCTGCTTCCCGGCGTGCCTCAGTTCCCATTTTGCAGCCAGTTGATTGGTGCTCCACAATATGTCCACTGTCAGACACCACAGTTACAAACCCCATGTTAGATAAACATTTGTGGGAACTGTGCTAATCTGGACATTTTTAAACATATCAGAAATCTAATTTATAGAAGAACAATTATAGGATATTGATTTGCCAATTTGCGATGTATATATGTGGAAGAGACAATACCATGTGGACTCCTCTCTAAAGCGTCAATTCGTCTCATGTCAAATGAATAACTACAAATGATGCGAAACCTATTATGGTGTAAAGTATAGGTAGGTCAGTGAAAAACAAGTTGTAGAAATTCTATGCCTTCCGATAGCGATTTCGATATTTTACCCTCTTTTGGAAAGACAGCAAAAATCTTTTCTTTTTTTTCTGGGTATTGATTCGTTTTTGTGAAAAGCTCCTAAATTTCTAGTGCAAGGATACGGTTATTACGATTATTACATTGCACTGGCTAGTTGTATTTAGCGGTTTTCTGTGTTTATTTGGCTTATGAGAATAAGTAGTGGCTTCACAGTATATATATAAACCAATTTTTCCTCTCTCTTGGGTTAGCTCAATTTTAATTCAAACATATGACACAGACTACCAAAATATGTGACACAGACTATCAAAATATATATATATTTTGGTATATTTGCTAAATATATATTTTGGTAGTCTGTGTCACATGTTTGAATTAAAATTGAGTTAACACGAGAGAGAGGAAAATTTGTTGATATGTTTAACTTAAGCCAATAGACAACGGATATAACTTTGCATAAAAGAACTTAAGAGAAGAAAAGAGAATTGGATACCTAAAATACTATCAGTATAAAATCAAGAAATATTTTGTACTTTTAGCATCGTCATGAAATACACAGATAGGTTTTGCTTACGACGCAGTAAATACGCATGCCTCTCGTTCATTCTGTCATAAGCAAGTGATCAGGCCACTATCAGCAACCTTTGCTGCGGGAATCTTACTAAACTGGATTTTTAGTTGTGATATCTCTTCTTGAAAATTTGGAAGGGGTAGAAATAAACCAAATTTATAGAGAGGTCAAAAAAAAAAATATTCTATTTACCATTCTGGCAACGCTAACGTGTAATGGAAGTAAATATATACATTTACTTAAATTAATAATTATTTTTAACTAAGTTGTCACCGGCACCTATTAAGTATTTTAGAGTAAACACAGTAATTAATAATTTTTTTCAAGAAATGAGGCTCTCCACTTGTTGGTGAAACATAGCGTGTACCTTGAGAAATAATAATAAAGAGAACACGTGCGTAATGTTCTAAATGATACACATCTTTAGAGGATTTTACTGAGCTGTTCACTTGAAACTGAAGATCGTACATCATGTGAAAACAGTCTAAGAGAATATTTTCGATTAAGAAAATCGCACGTAATCAGAATGATCCTGAGTATGATAAACGTCTTCATACGGAGAGAAGTAATGATCGAATTGCTTTATCAAGAAACAATTCTTTACGAGAAAAGTAGCAAGGGAAAAGAACAAGTAATAGTAAGGAAGTAGAAATTTAGTTAGTTTTATATACTGAAGCATATTTTGTAAGTATAAAAAGATTCCGGTTTGCATTGTTTTTTTTTCAACCTATCCGGTACCTATTGCAGTATTATGCGTAAATAAGTTTATAGTTGGTTATGGCCACATCTTACGTAAAGATTTATTGCAAACCTCTCAGTTGCTCACAATGCGTATAACACTATCAACAATTAAATAAAATATGGAGATATTCATCAGTAGCAGTGTAACTAGAAGAAACTACAAAGTAACGATGAAAATTGTCGCTGCTGTATTCATTTCTCCAAACCAGTTTTGTTCCTCTAGATAAACCAGAAATAACACGATTTTAATATTAAATTCAGTAATTTTCATCATTGGTTATCAGAAATGTTTTGATTAAAAAATATATTATATTATATTTAACTTAACGCTATGATGTTTAAATGATTAGTTCTATTGAAACGAACTGTAAGTTGGTACACAGTTTGTACACCCACAGTCCGATATTTTGTAATTTATATATTAAACTTTCCATTCTGTTACTTCATTACTTCCTATTTGTTGAAATATATTTGAAGACAGGAAAGGGAGAATAATTGGCTTGAACACGTCAGTAGAATTGATTTGACATCAGAGAGGTAGGAATTTGAATGTAATTTATGGTATTAGATCCACGCTCTGGATATTGATACGAACGATGGTTAAGGAATTGCTGTCGCATATACTGCACCTCAATGAGGCTCTATTACTTCACTAAGCTAGAACGCCAAATTCATTTTTAGTCATCACTAGTTTCTTTGAAATTTTAATTTATTTGTTGATAAAATTTAAGTGGGACAGTGGTTCGATAAAACATTTCATCTCTTTTTATTACGCTGCAGAAATTACTTTAAGCATCTTTGATATGTAAGACTGAGTGATGAAATTTTAATGCAAAAATTGCTTTTCTGGTTAGTTGAATAAAATAAAAAATATCAAAAACTTTCAAAACAATATGTACTGGACATTTAAAGATTCATACGTTACATGTAAATGATATATTTTTTAATTGCTATTATAATTAATTGATACCTAGTTTTTAGGATTTAAAATAAAAGCATTCTGTTGCCTACTAATTGTTTTACTCTTCATTTTCTCTAAGAACTCATACTTCCAACTTTCTTCCTGCCTATCTGTACTAAGTATATCGTTTATTAGTGCGTCAGTTTTTCCATGTATCCCTCTATTGCGACTTCAACTTCCATGGTTGTGAAAATAAATTAGAATAGACAATGTAGTAATATCCACGTTCAAATTAATTTAGTAATTTTCTGCCTAAAACAAATTACATTGTCATTTTATGTAAAACTTTTATTTTTTAAATAAGCAATAATATCCTCATACCTTTTTATTGGCATCTTTGTATTACTCTTTGGTAGACTTTACTACTTTATGGTGGCTCAATTGAAGGTTCGTTATTCAAAAATCCTTTTGGACTCTTTTAGAGTTTCTTTTGCTAGAACAGTAATTGGATAAAGTAAGGAGATGTGCCCAATGTCCTGTATCAGCCAAATTACTCTCTGATAATAAACCGAAGTGTTATGCGATGTCACTAAAAATTCTCATAACAAAATGTCTATCGAGTAATGTTTGTATCCTGGACTATGTTAAAGGAATTCGACGGTATTCGTTGAAGAAGAAATTAAATATACTTGATTTTAGATTCAAGTTTCCTATACAGATCATATATTCATAGTTCTGTAGCTATCTAATGTTTCCTTCATGCTGTGGTCCAATAATAGTACATTCAAGATAGTAATTGGGGTCGATGAGCATTTGACAATAGAATGTATCACAAGAAACAGCATCGAGAATGCAATACATCAGAAGGTTAATGAAAACAAGTGCGTACTTTTTAAAGTGCTGATGATATTTTATTACTTAATACATTTCATTAAGTAATTGAGAATACCGTCAAATAAAGTCTGGTAATCAGGAGAAACAATGAGTTTTAATCAGTCCTGAGATAATGCCGCACGAAACACAAAAGTATGTGATTAGGAACTGCCGCAGTGTTCGTTCTAATTATATATCTGTTCAATTTTGCTTCTTCAAAGTTAAAAACTGACCCTATAAACAATTCGCACAGCAAAATACCAAATTATCAGTGGAGTGGTAGTTTCTTACATTCTCAGCAAACGTATTCGATGATGATTTATCAGAACGTTGATGCGATCAAATTAAGCTGCTATGCTTGCATTCGATATATGGGAATTATTTATTTTGTGGTGTAACTCTAAGAACGTTTAGGTGTTTGCTTGTATTTCATACGTTATTAATCAAAACTATATTCTTTAATCTTCTTCGCAGCTTTTCGTACAATAAGCTTTTCTCCTTTATTATCACCATTCCCAAATATCGCGATTGCCACAACACAACGTTAACAACGTGCACGCAATGATCTAGCATTTTTAACTATTTCACCCATAAAGTACCGGGAAAATATTTTCTACCTTCATTCTCTATCTTATGTAAATCAGAGTGAACTTGCAGTATCAAATCTGAAATTATGCAGTTGATTGGAATACTGTATACCTTAATTTTAAAGCTTAAGGTTTTTTCAAAAGAAGATACAGGACAATATTCGAGCATTCAAAAAATTGCAAAACCATTTCGTTTCAAGAAAAATTGATGGTTAGTGACTACTCATAATAACGCTGACTAAGCGAGAATATGAAACAAAACACGTCTTGACATCATAAGGTGTTATGTCCTCACAACGTCTAATGAATAAATCCATCTATGAGCGTATTAAACTTTTTCATTCTTCAGTGATTTTATTGTTTGCTCCTTGGCTCGAGTAATTGTTAACACGACATTTTTATCGCTGCTATGTGTTGCCAATGATTGTTGTTGTTGTTATTAGTGTTTAAGGGCGCGTCGACGACTGGGTCATTAGCGCCCTATGTTGCCAATGATAGTAAATTTGCGAAGTTCTTTGGTATGCCGCAAGATTTAGTTATATTAAAACGTTTCCTTGCGTCTCTGTCTTTATCTTCTAATTGATGCTATAAAGGCACATTTGTTAACCAAACGAATATCAAAAACATCTTTTACTTTGTGAGATATAGTTTTCGTGTTTGAAATACTAATGCTTTGTGAGGAGAATCGACCAAGCAGTGCATCTTTAATATTCATAACAAATTGAATTTTGTGATTCAGAATCTGACCTCAGTTGTAATTATATAACTACAAATCAGCTTCAAACTGTTGGAATATCTGAAACAAAATAAATTTACAACACCGTTGCACCAAATAATAAACTTAAAATCGCTGTCTCCTTTAAAATAGGGTGGCGTACAGTTGATTGCATTAGCATCATCCATGGTGCTCCTGAACGAATATCGAGAATTCCAGTACTTAAAATTTAATCAACAAATTTGTATAGTTACGGAAATGAGGAAAACGTTCTAAAAGTTAGAAGCGGCAATTCAAACTAAGTAGATATTCAAAGTACAAACAGAACTGACTATTCACATGGCATAATATGTTACTTGAGGTAACATTTGAGAAACTAGTATATTGGCGGAATATTAGGAGCGTGTTCTGTTGTAGTGGGCAACGGAAATTAGTATCTCGTTTCCATAATAAACTCAAACTTCTGTTGATAAACTCGAAGTAACTGCAAATCTATCTCACTCAAGGCAATTAGGAAATGAAGATACAAGCGACTGTTAATATCCTGATTGTCAGCAGATAGCAATTTCCTGTTTTGTCTGCTCTCAATATCCGTAAATGGTACAATCAGTTTATGGGTCGCGCGGCGAGATGAAGTTGGAAACCCAGAGAGTCTGGCGGAGTCTGAAAACGTCTGCTCGCGATTGATCGTTTAAATGCGCTGACGGAAACGGAGCAGATTAAAGAACAAAGACCGCTGACAAGGTCCTCATTAAGAAACTCTCTGCTCTGTAGACTCATCAATCGCTTCAGCCGATCAATTGGGTAAATAATTTCAGCAAAATGTGTTTATTATTTAATCAGTGTTTGCATAAAGCGAAAACCTTTCGCTCGTCTTTTTGCAGGAAATTTATTCATATTTACATTCTTTGAAGCCGAGACTGAATAGAATGCTTTGCATTTATAGTAAGTCAATTTGCAAAGTTTGATGAGGTTTCTAACACTAATGAAATGATTTTCATCTACTGGTAAATAACAGTTTTATTTTGAGTGATAATAACAATGAAACTGAGATAACGTAGTTTCCTTTTCCGTGCAGCAGTAGTATATTTCCTTCTCTCCTAAAGGTGTTTCGAGAGATAAATTTTTAAATTTTAAAAATTAGACTGATCAGAGCTGAATTAAACATTCACGTCCTCTTTCAACTGGTTATTGAATGCTTATATTTACTCTTGTGAATATTCACACTTAACGATTAATCATCTGGAATGAGTAGTTCGGTCTGATAAACAACCCCACGTGGAGTTCTTGTCAGTCAGACAATCCGGGAGATTGTGACGGGACAGTTAAATATTTCTTAGTCTGAGCTTGCTGATAATTTTGAATCAGATAAAGCACACAAAGGTATTAATTTGCGGAGGGCTGACTGTGGGAAAGTATTTTGGAATCTTTGGAAACAAAAGCAGAGAGAGGGAAATTAAAGAATGAATAAAATAAGTAAGTTGGTTGTTAACAATTTAGGTTGACTGAAAACGATGCTTTTGATTCTAGGATATTAAGGAAGAGTAGCCTTGCGAAACAAACCTGCAAACTTCAAATAAACACGAAGTTCGATACGAGTCATAAAGTTGTAGATATTGGAGCTGTTTGAAAAGAATATTCAATAGAGTGCCTAAAGCAAAGACTTCCTTCAACTCAATGATGACTATAAAATGAACTTGAAAACCATTACAGACGCCTTTTTTAATGCCATAAGATTATTGTTAATACAACTTGAAACGAATCTACAATGTAAGCGTATAATACATTTTATAAAAATATTCAGGCATGGATATACCCGCCAGTGTGGCTTATTGCAATCTGGATCCGGGACCAGGTTGGCGCCCTGGTCCCCGCGTACCGGCCGTGCTGATTGCGATTTTTACGAGGTATCCCGAAACCATCTAGATGAACGCTAGGACGTTCCTCATCTCCACCTTATAAATTCCACATTTCACAAACAAAATTACACTTATCACCCAGAACACAAAAGTTACACATTTCGTATACAGATGACATCATAGACTTTCCTCCTAAAGGTTAAGTATGTCGGGTGTGACAAACCTGGTTTGAATTTGGACAGCAAGCAAGTCCTTCCCCCCATTGTCATGATTCACACTGGCCACCTGTGTACAACAGAGACCAGTGGCAGGTGATCTTTAGACTGCCGGATAGAGAGGAAAAAAAAATTAAAACATAAAATTTTCTGACATAATTTATCATCAGTACAGCTATTCTATTGTTCATAGAGGCTTACCATTAGTCATCAGTAAGCAGTTTATGGACAATAATTAATGTTCCATAGATATTTTCCAACTTCTCGCTACTACTTTAATGATTTCGAATAAATGACATAAATATTCTGATAACGTTTTGAGTTTTTCGTCAAGTTATCAAATAAGACTTTTAAAACTAACTAGGTAAAATGAATGGCCTTTAAATTGAAACCGAACGGTCAAATTAAAGCGAGCATCAGAACTGGTGATTGAGTATTTTGATGTGATGTTATTTACAATTCGGTACTCTGTAGTTTAGAAAAAAAAAATACAGGAAAATTCATGTCCAAAACAGAATCCCCTGAAATCTCGAAGTGAAAAGGTTGCGCGATCAACAAAGTTTTCCTAACGTGTGTGGTGTAAGAATCGATTAACCGTAAACGTATTTCATGTCTCGAATCTTCTTCATATCTCATTTTTGGTTTTTAAAAAATACCACTGTCATTAATGCGGTTTCTTTCACCGGTCCAACGTGTTAGAATATATTATTGCTCAAATGATCTGTTGAAATAAATACCAAAAATCTTAATCGTATGTTTGAGCTTCGACGAATGGAGAATCAAGATTACTACCTAGGAGCTCTAGTGCTTGATTGAATTCCGTTAAGAGCCAATAGAACTCGGTCTTTTCTGATCGCCATACTGAATATTGTTAATTTTATTAAAACCGGTTTCGGATTGTAACGTCTGCCTTGCGGACGTTTACTTTTGGGTCATACTGTTTTATCATTAGCAAAATTATCAATTTGGAATATCAAAAATCATACTTAATCTTCAGCTAATCACATGAAATATTATTATAATGAATAGGAAAATTGGGTGTACAATTTATTATTGTGAAATTAGTCAAACACGAAGTTTGTTTTTATTCTGAGGTTAACAATTACATATCATTGAATGTCAAACAGTTAGAGCAAAATCTCAGGGTCATTGCAAAATCTCAGGGTCATTGCAAAATCTCAGGGTCATTACTGGGTGGAACGATTGCATGAGTTTTCCGTCCGGGTCGTAGCTTTTACCATTGTTCACAGCCCAGGTCAGCGACCAGGTAAGACCAGCGCCACATGCGGTCTTTCCGCTTCCTCGAACGCACCGCGTGATGGCAGCGTCCCCAGGTGCCGACTCGTACTCCGCGAAAATCACTTCGGCCGTACTAGATGAAGATCTGCACCAGAATGTCTCGTCGTCCGTTCTTCTCCTCCGAGCAAGACTCTGTACTTCTCGTGACGCGATGTCGGGTCCGGCTCTTGGCGAATCACCGCAATCCGCGCCAAAGTACCAGCGTCATATTGGCCCCAGAACAGACAAGAAAAAACACCAACCCGGCAATAAATTGAGGCGGCTTCTCTATTGGCTGGATCGTCTTCCCCTACTCTCATAAAGCACTCATTTACTAGGAAACGTCACTAAGGTTTATTTTTGCTAGTGTGCGCCAGTTTTAGGCGGGAACTTTCCGAAACGTGCGAAAATAGAAAGCGGGTCTCAGTTATTTATGGGGGTTATAAATCCGCTTTATGTCCACGTTGAGAAGGACGTTGTCAGCACCCCCCAAGGTGCGTGTAAATCTGGACGCTTTAGTTCCGTCACGTTTCTGTTCGTTGACACGACGCATCGGCAATATTCACACACACCGTGGGATCACTTAGTGCCTAATGGCACTGTACCTTTTAATTCATTACAACTACCCCATCACCCGTACAATTGAAAATTATTCTATGGGATAATTTTCAATTCAGTTTTTCACTATAACTTCACTTATTTCTGGTCATTGGGTTAATGTTCCTTGTGAGTGAGATTAGTTCGTTCTAATATTCTCTAACTGTTTGTGATCTTTGTTAATAGTTACATTATCAAACTTCTTAAGATATACCCATCTTCAGTTCTCTATTTTAATACAACATGTGATAGCTTTGTACTTCACGAATTACTCTTGTGCCCTATTTGATTCCTCAGTGAACTCGCGAGACAATCCAGCATGTCTTATAACTACATATTACATATCTTATGAGTAGCATGTGATATATCTCATTCTCTATACAACTAATTTAAATCTTTCTTGATTGCCCTTTTTTCAAAAAAATATTTAATTAAAATAAAATTACATCATTTTATTATTATAATATGCAAAATTATTTATTATCTATAATTTTTTAACAATTATTCTTATAATTACTTATTAATTCACTTTTTCATCACAAAAGTATCCTAACAGACATATTTGTCAAATCAATACATGACATGAACTAGCATTTTAAATACTAGCATTTTAAATCCTAATGCTTGTAATTAATTACAAAATTTTTATTACAGCCTCCTTTTTTAACAACCTCTGTTGAAATAATTTCCCAGACTGGTATCTTTTTCCATTTATTTATTTAAAATAGATACTATTTTATTGAATGTTTTCCAAGACAACAGAGACATTAACAGTGTCTCTGGTCATATTTGAAAGGCCAGCGGACTCGAGTAAACAAACCCCACTGCGATTCCGCGAACGCTTTCACTTTCTAAGGGTCAGGTATAAGACTCGGTCTCACAACAGAATACCCAGCTCCCTATTGTGTGCTGAGCTAACTGTTACTTCACACCAGCTTACAGTTCGGTTCCGGCTACATTCGCTAAGTTTGACTTATTAACTTTAGCGTTCTTATTGTTAAAGGTTAACTTCCGGACCTCCCTAGCCGCTGGGTTGACTACCATCGTTAATTACATAATACTTCCTAAGATTCCGCGCATTCTGTATACCGACATTTTTGTCACCTCCTTCGAGGACATACGCATTCGCGCCCAAATCTTTCCGGATGGTAAAAGGCCCGATATACAAGTGGAAAAACTTGGAAATTTGTTTCTTTGCAGCATCCGAAGGTCTCACACATTTTAAGAGGACTTGCTCTCCAACATTATATTTCCGTACGTTCCCGCGGTCCGCACGTTCCTTCCGCCTTGTGGCTTTTTCGAGCAGAAACTCCTTCACTTCTTCTTGCCTCAGTCGCCAGTCCACGGGAATATCATTCTCGGGAGGTTTCACAATTTTCCCCGCTAGCGTTTCTAATTTCTTTTTGAAATGCATTTCAAATGGTCTGCAGTTCGTAGAGCAATGCACTGCCCCATTAAAATATTCTTCGATCTGGGGAAGGTGTTTCACCCACGAGGCGTGATTTTCACTTACTAATACTCGAAAATATACCCCTAATTGTCTCATGAGTCGTTCACTCAAATTTCCTTGAGGATTTCGAACAGAGCTCCTAATGGCCTTAATTCCCGCCGCTCGCAAGCCTTCTGACCAACGTTTCGTGCTAAAGATTGTGGCATTATCTGTCAAAAGTTTTTCGGGAACACCACATTCAGGAATGTATCTTTTTAAAACAAGGTCCAGGCATATTTTAGTGGAGGTCTTCGAAGTCGCATATAATTTTACAAATTTTGAGAACGCGTCCACGATGACCAAGATGTACTGTTTCGCATACAATCCCTTCGGCATGGGCCCAAAAAAATCCATACATGCCAATTGCCCCGGCCTCTCAGTAACCACAGGGTGGTACTCCCCGACGTACTTTTTATTTGGGTGTTTCACCCGTTGGCATATGTCGCACGCTCTACTGAAGAGGTCAATCGCTTTTCTCAATCCTGATCCATACCATTCTTGGCTCATAGTTTTGTATGTTCTTAACGCTCCGGCATGGCCATAATTCTTATGATAAAGACTGATAATCTTCATCAGGAGTTGCTTAGGTAACCAGATTTTCCAGTCCTCGCCTGCATTCTCCCGGCGGAAACAGATGTCGTCTTTCATCGTGCACCTCATGGCAGTGTTTCGCACTCTGAGGTCTTCTCCACCAGATCCATCTTGCAAAAATCTTCGTACCTTACTAATATCTTCTTGCTTCTGCTGTTCCGTCACTATTTGCTGTCTTATCTCCTGCCTGTCTATCCCCTCAAATTTCCTTATGGCTGTCATAAATACCTCCCCTTTATCGGGAACGGTCTCTTGGTTCTGTTGGTCACCTATTGCATGGCGACTCAGCCAATCTGCTACTTTGTTATCTGTTCCTTTGCAATGTTCAATTTGAAGATCATACTCTTGTAAATGCATTGCCCATCTAGTAATTCGTGCTGATGTGAACTTGGCATTTTTTAGGAATGTTAGGGCTTGATGATCTGTTCGTAATATTGTTTTCCTGCCCAGGATATATGGTCTAAATTTAGTGACAGCGAAATAAAGTGCCAAGCATTCAAGATCTGAGACATGGTATCTTGTTTCAGCGTCTTTTAAGGATCTACTTGCCATAGCTACAACTTTCAAATTATTTTGGGCATCTAGTTGCTGTAGACACGCTCCAATCCCACGAACGGAAGCATCGCAGTTTAATATAAATATTTTCGTGAAATCTGGATGCGAAATACATACATGATTCCGAAAGGCCTCCTTAATATTGTGGAGGGCCGTATCCTGCGCCTCTTCCCCACTCCCAGCGTACTCCTCCTTTTAACAATTTATAGAGCGGATAGAATATTTCCGAAAAATTCGGTATATGTGACCGATAGTAGGAGCACATGCCGACAAACTGTCCTGACCTCCTTCAACTTTGACGGTGGTGCAAAATTGACAATCTCCTGTATTTTATCTTCGGCCGGTCGTACTCCTGTGGGCGTTATCATGAACCCCAAATATCGGACCTCCTTACTACATATTACCACCTTATCCGGTCTTAAAGTTATTCCATTCTCGGCCATTACTTTGAATACTATTTCTAGATGTCTGATATGTTCCTCAAATGATTCTGACGCAATTAGTAAGTCATCGACGTACGTTGTGCAAAATTGTCTCATTCGGGTGTAATTATAGAGTTCATTACTCTAATAAATGCGCTACTTGCGTGTTTCAGGCCAAAAGGGATTCTTTGAAACAATATTGGCGTCCTTCGAACAGGAAGGCGGTATAGGGACGACAGCTTTCGTCAAGTTCCACCTGATTAAATCCTGCTGTTACATCCAGCGACGACAACCATCTTTTACCATAAAATCGAGAAATTATGTCTTGGACACATTCCGGCCGCTCGCCATCTGCTTCTAGCCTCTCGTTTAATGCACGGGCATCTAAGCATATCCTTGCCGAACCGTCCTTTTTTGTCACTATAGCAATCGGGTTTACGTGAGGTGACGGTTTCGCGCGCAATCACGCCAGCTTCTTCAGTGCCTTGATCGCTTCACTTGCGGCCTCACGATGTTTGTAAGGCACGGGGTATACGACTGACCGTAATGGCGATGTATCACTGACTCGGAACTTGTGGACCTTCCCTTTAACCTTGCCTGGGCGAAACGAAATGTTTTAGATTACTAACAAAAGCTCCTTCACTTCCTCGCGCTGTCTTGCATTAAGTAACTTGTTCTCTTTAATTGCTCCGCATAGTACGTCTACAATGATGTTACGTTCATCAGACATCGCCGACAAGCATGCCATAAGCAGGGTCACAGTGATTAGCATTCGGGTTATTTTTCTTTCTGCCTCCTGCGGGAAACTCCGTACACAGCGGATGGCACACTCTGGTTGTGGTTTTCTCCCAATAAACTGGTCGGGAAACAAGCCCTCAACTGACTTTTCCCTCCAATTCATGATGACATTTTTCTCTGTCGTACGTTTCGTTTCCTATAATCACATCTGTCGACAAACCCGATACTATCACTGCAATCACCTCTATTTCTTGCTTGCCCACTTTCACATTTAGTATGGCTTGTTTTTATTCACTTTCCTTTCCTTCGCTCCGAAGGCGGGGACCAAGGTAATCTTGCTTACATCAGTGATCTTTAATTCTCGTTCTCCCATTCGCAATCTGCGGACAAACTGTTCCGCCACGGCATCCACGTCACTTCCAGAGTCCAATAGAAACGTTACAATATACATCATGTACATAAGCTTGAAGGCACGGACGCCTCGCGAGTGGCTTAGTTATTCCCTGTTCCAAGTCCTCCTCATTTCTCGCCATCTCCGGTCCTCCTGATTGCCAGTACCGGAGATTCATAACCGCCTTCTGTGCGCGGTTATTTCTGTGATGCGCTCCCTGTAGTCACATCGCCCCTGGTGGCGACGTTTGATTTTCGTTTTGTCTCTTCTTATCTTCAGCATTTGGTTGTTTTGTATCTTCTGTGGTCTGCATCAAGGCGTTACAATTTGCTTCTCTTTTTTGGTACGGTTGCTCAGCCCTGTATCCATTCCCGTGCGACCGTTGATACTGCTGTCCCTGCTCTCGCGGCCGGTTTTCATTTCTACCCGGTTTCCCATTCCATCCTCCGTTTTTTCCACCATGTTTATTGTGAAATTCTCCTTTGTACCCGGGAGATAGTCTATTTGCGTTGCTGTCTCCACTCTCCACGGCCCGAAGCGTAGCGTCAAACTGCGCTAAGTTTTTAATGACTGCTGGGTTCAACATATTTTGGACAAACTGGGGAAAATGCAGCCGCAACACTCCACATAATTCGATTTCCTCGGGCACATGATCCAACGATCTTGCCATTGCCACCATTCTCATTGCATAGGATGACATAGATTCCTGCCCGTTTGTCGAATATCGGCCATGGTACAATTGTAACCGTAACCGAGTCTGTGCCATGGTATCCCAGAACGTACCTAAGAACAGTTCTCGGAATGTGGTGTATGGCGTTTCATCCGTACATGTCACAGATAACCAGGGCAATTCTTCTTCCAAAAGTACTCTGGATTACTAATAATTTCATGCTCTCCGGGACTCCCTTTATTTTGAAGTAGTTCTCCAGTTTCCGGAGATATTCTTTCGGATTTGTTCCAAGGCGCACACTAAAGTGAGGGAGAGGAATTTCCACCGCACTGTAGCTCGTCTGAATCCTCGGCGCCTCTATGGTGCGATTACTTAAAGCGGTAACCTCTTCCTGGATGCTCCGCACATCTTCTCTGAGGGAAGAATGATTTTTCTTGCATTCCCCAATTGACTTTTCCATATCCCGATTTCGTTTATCACACGTATCCGTACTCCTGTCGACCTCGGCGTGAATTTTACTCATTTGCGTTTCGATCGCTATCGCCCGTTCTTCTGTGCTATTGGCCAAGTCCCCTAATTTTCTGTTTGTTTCACACAAGTTCTCTTCAATGCCTTTGCTGATCTTTTCCAGCCTTTCTTGTCCTTTGATTCTTGCTTGTGATTCCATCTTGAGAATCTTTACTTCACTCATTACAGAGGATTGTAATGTCTCGACCCGGCCATTAACCATTTCCGATACTTCTTTCCGCAAATCTACTTTAAATTGTTCCATTATTTCAACCTGTTTATTCCCGAAGTCATCCAGCTTTGTGTCAATTTTTTCATTTATTTCGTTCATTTGCTCTTTGGATTTTTCTTGCTGGTCGCTAAGAGCAGTAAGTTTTTCATTCATTTCCGCTCTATGGGCCGCAAACGTTTCATTTATTTCCGCTCTTTGGGCAGTAAATTTTTCATTTATTTCGTTTATTTGCGTTCTTTGGGCAGTGAGGTTTTCATTCATGTGTTGTAACATCCCCAAAATCTGGCCAGAAATACCTAAATCATTTAGCGGAGGTGCTAGAATTACGTCCTGCTTGCTTTGCAATTGGTTTGACTCGTCCGGGGAACCATTGATGGGAGCGCAAATTATATTAACCGCTTCACTAGAAGTTTGTTCAAAATTCACGATCGCGGCGTTATCTGTCAAATTCGCGTGATTTCCTTCCATCGCTACGTCAAGATTTCCTAACTCCGTTTGATTCAAATTTTGTGCCATTTTAATAAACTTTCCACTCCGGAGCAGCATTCAATTTAACTTTTAGCGATCGCATTTGAAATCAGTGTTTATTTAGAGAATCGTTTACGCCATAAAAGTTAGTCAAACCTCCTTTAAATTATCTTTGCGACCCCCGTAATTCAATCTCCACGAACACTCCGCGAATACCACAAGGAAAATAAAATAGACAACTTGAACAAGCTTCTGGATCATCAGAATCAATAGAAATTTCGATCACACAACGGTATCAACGAAAATGAACCTAGATCAGCCTTCACATTTCCTGCAAGTCATTAAAAACTAAATCACAGAATTTACCTTTGCGCACATAAATCACGTATTAATAGTCCTTGAATTTGTTTTAAAAAACAATTAGAAAAAATTTCAGCATAACGCGAGATCTAAGTGATCATATGGAAAGAAATCAAACCAAAAATAGATGTCAGCCCGCTTTAATTTAAAATCAACCATCAACTTAAAAACACATACGTGCAGTAACACTTCTCGTGACATATGATTTCCAGCAAACGTAATTTTACTCCCGATAACACAGGTAAATCACAATGAATATTTTGTCGACACGTCAGCACACATAAAACACGAATAAGCAAGATACGAAAAAGATAAAAAGTAATAGCCGTCCCAGAAGACATTCAAGAATCAAACATGCCATTTTTCAACGCTGAATCGACGAAACAATCTTACCATTACACACCAGTCTCGAGAAATAGTCTCAACAGATCCATTACCATTCACTACCAAAATTCGACAAAACCACATCACAATCGAAAGAAAACCAAAATCATATTTCAACAACACAACAACATATCGAATGAAAGACAATCATCACATCATATTTCCACCATTGACAAACAAAACAATTTTTCAACGTCGATTTGAACATGTATCAACACAATACATCATATAGTATATTTTCAAACTGCATCCATCTCCGTTGCAGAACTAAAATAAAATAGTTCATACATTATAAGATTTGAGATATCATATTAAATAAAGCTGTCTGCTCGTTCACTGGTTCATCTGGTTCCTCACTGAAATAATGATTAAACATTTGATAGTAAAAATAATAGACTGAAAACTGTTGCAATCGTTCTATCTTCGAAAGCCCCACGTTTAGGGTGCCATGTTGTAACGTCTGCCTTGCGGACGTTTACTTTTGGGTCATACTGTTTTATCATTAGCAAAATTATCAATTTGGAATATCAAAAATCATACTTAATCTTCAGCTAATCACATGAAATATTATTATAATGAATAGGAAAATTGAAAATTGGGTGTACAATTTATTATTGTGAAATTAGTCAAACACGAAGTTTGTTTTTATTCTGAGGTTAACAATTACATATCATTGAATGTCAAACAGTTAGAGCAAAATCTCAGGGTCATTGCAAAATCTCAGGGTCATTGCAAATCTCAGGGTCATTACTGGGTGGAACGATTGCATGAGTTTTCCGTCCGGGTCGTAGCTTTTACCATTGTTCACAGCCCAGGTCAGCGACCAGGTAAGACCAGCGCCACATGCGGTCTTTCCGCTTCCTCGAACGCACCGCGTGATGGCAGCGTCCCCAGGTGCCGACTCGTACTCCGCGAAAATCACTTCGGCCGTACTAGATGAAGATCTGCACCAGAATGTCTCGTCGTCCGTTCTCCTCCTCCGAGCAAGACTCTGTACTTGTCGTAATGCGGTCGGGTCGGCTCTTGGCGAATCACCGCAATCCGCGCCAAAGGACAGCGTCACATTGGCCCCAGAACAGACAAGAAAAAACCAACACGGCAATAAATTGAGGCGGCTTCTCTATTGGCTGGATCGTCTTCCCCTACTCTCATAAAGCACTCATTTACTAGGAAACGTCACTAAGGTTTATTTTTGCTAGTCCGCGCCAGTTTTTCGGCGGGAACTTTCCGAACGTGCGAAAATAGAAAGCGGGTCTCAGTTATTTATGGGGGTTATAAATCCGCTTTATGTCCACGTTGAGAAGGACGTTGTCAGCACCCCCCAAGGTGCGTGTAAATCTGGACGCTTTAGTTCCGTCACGTTTCTGTTCGTTGACACGACGCATCGGCAACATTCAC
Source organism: Vandiemenella viatica (assembly GCA_031002005.1). NCBI lineage: Eukaryota > Metazoa > Arthropoda > Insecta > Orthoptera > Morabidae > Vandiemenella > Vandiemenella viatica. The sequence continues at coordinate 57,741,424 of JARYHS010011408.1, read as the reverse complement.
ACACACCGTGGGATCACTTAGTGCCTAATGGCACTGTACCTTTTAATTCATTACAATACGAAACTAATGTTATCATAATTTTAACGATCGCATACCTATTTATTTAGCAGCTATCAAAGGGCAACTGTATATCCTTATTGTTATTTTGGCTGCCGTCTCAATGTATTTGAGACACATGTTCTTTGATGAAAGCCGCCTGCTCACATGTGCCGCTCTGGCTTTGGATTATCTCTCTTGGGATAGTTCGGTCAGACCGAGCGTGGCGGTGTAACGGTTAGCGTTCTGGCCTCGCATTCGGGAGGACGGCGGTTCGAATCCCCGTCCGGGCATCCAGATTTGGGTTTTCCATGGTTTCCCAAATCACTCCAGGCAAATGCCGGGATGCTTCCTTCAAAAGGCCATGGCCAAATTCCTTCCCATTCCTTGCCCCCATCCTTTCCCGTCTCTAAAGACCTCGTTGTTGAGAGACGTAAAGCAATTAAAAAAAAAAAAAGTTCGGTCAGTCGCCACAATACATTATTTTTGAGTGAATACCGTGTCCTTTCAACTCCTTGTTATTATTTAGACTAAAGGCAAAAAAAGTTGTGATGAAGTCTTCACGACTGTATCGCCGAATTGTGTTGTAAAAACACCATACTTCGACGGCTGCCTCCGTCGTCTTCCTCACGTGTCAAATTTCGTGTTTTTACAACGAAATCCGGTGATACATCTGTGAGGGAATTACTGCAATCATACGCCGAGAAAGTCTCCTTTCTTATTAAAAGTCGTTACGCCGCTTAAAGTAAAACTGAAATACTTGACAGATTACGTCTTGGTGAGTAGTTTATTTTAATAACATGAATCAAATATAAGATAAATCAAGGAATCAGGAGAAATAATAATGAATCCCACAAGACCAATTCATGTAAAACTAGGCCAAGGCTCTTGCTTGTGCAGTGAAAAAAGTTATGAGATGTTGTTCTGAGCCAAGTCTACACTTTAAAGAGTATATTCAGTTCACTTCGTGAAATAGAATGCTTTCTCTCGGTGTTATAAAACGTTCTTGGTAACTTGGCCATTATGCATATCATGTTTTTAAACTTATGTGATGTATTGTAAGGCATGAACTATGACTGGATATTTTCCATTTTGATTATGTACTTAAAAATTGGTTTAGATTTTAAAAAAAAAATGTAAAACCTACTTAGGACACGCAAAAAAATTAATGTCATTTTGCCAATTAAAATATTGTGAACTGTTAATTTTTAACATTTAACATTAAAATTGATTTATTAATTTAATTAACAGACGTTTATTGTTTAATTTATTAACGATTCAAATAACTATGTTTTAAATTTATGGGTAAAAGACTGTTGGCGCGAATCCCGCTGGATCCCGCGGGATTGGTGCAAATCCCGCCTAAATCCCGCGGGATTGAAAACACTGGGATTGCAATCCTTATTAGCAGCACAAGAGATAACCCCATGACTGATTATGTGCTAGCATTCTCACAAGGAGTCGTCCTACAGGGGCTGAGGTGATCGTCAGCTACACAACACGATCCGGCGTTCCGGTATAAATATTTCTGACACAGGGGAGAAGATCTGCGGGTGTTTTTCGTCTGATAGTCGAATCAGTAACGCGCATAACGTTACCGTTATTCATTAGTTTTCGGCTTGATAGTTTCCGAAAAAGAACAGAGTAGAGTGCACGACACAACAGATATTTGACGGAGGGTCTGTGGTGTTTGTACTAACTACGAAACACGTGTCGTAGTAGAGCAAATACTGTGATGGGCCTGGGTGGGACCACGTAAGTTATATTAATATTTTTTCTTCAAGATAGACAATGAATCATTATGCTTTCCTAGGTTCCAGAAATCTCTGATATTTACTTTGTGGTTGAAGACTTCTGTCTCAATCGTTTGAAAAAGTGAGCAATGTAATGCGAAAATTGTAGTTTAGACTGAATGCTTGTCTGACATTACCTTACAATAGTTATCTCATTCTGCGCTGTATGTTCCTCACGACGTGGATGTATATACTATCTAATTCCTATTCACTACCTTACAGTACCTATCGCAGACATTTAACTCGTATTAGATTGGTCAGGGATGACAGAATTAATGTCCATTCAATCAGTTTCATGTACGTAGCTTACAGTATGCAATATTTATCTACCAATTTTAAACATAAGAGGATATAAATTTAGTGAATCTTAAAAAAAAATCTTTAATCGTATAAACTTGTTCACATGATAGGATAATTTTCTAGCTTTTGCAAATTTAGATATTTCTCTTAATACCGATAAAATCTAGCTTGAAGCGGTCCGCTCACGGAAGCTTCATATTTTACTAGCAAGCGTTGATCGGTGCGAGCAGCGTAGACTATTTCGCAGTGCAACCACCGCGGTACCCTTTGTAGTGTAGTGCAATAGTGGACCGCATTCCTTCAGTGGCGACGGTCCGCCCCGTGCGAGCGGTGCGGCAAGATAGAGCGTGTGTGTGGTGTATGCATGGAAGGCTACACTATTATTTGATAATAAGCTCAGACAAGTTTTGTTTCTCTTGTTTCACGCTAACACCCTCGTTTTGAGGAGAAGATTGCAGCAGGCCAGTGAGAGAGGGAACCGCTGATCGAAAGGATAATAATCGAATGTGCTCCTAAGCAAGTGCTCGTCCAGTGTTAAACAAGTGCGACGATAAAATTTTGTTCTGTGTGTGTTGCGCGCAGAAATTCGAGAAGACCCGGACAACGCCGACTTCGACATAAACGTCAGGTGGATGGTAAATACACAATTTTTATTCCGCCAGAACAAACCGAGGCAAAGTGTGGCGCATGTACCCGAAAACGAAAACTTGTAGAAACTTGTGCTCTCTGATTTTGAGTTAGTCGGACTATGATTTAATTGTTCATTTAATCAATTTTTATTATATAGATTTAATTCTTGTTACATTTGTTAGTCAATGCAATCACCTTTTCATATATTGATAAAATAAATGTGAGTGGTCAGTAGATAAATTAAAATAATTTTCCTTATAGTAAAACAAGTAATTGCATTTCTAATTGTTTATTGAAAATTCTGGAAGGACTCCTTCCATGGTGCCCAGGCAAAACTGAACAAGATATTTTATTTAAAATATAAAACTTAATGACTCCTTCCATGGTGCCCAGGCAAAACTGAACAAGATATTTTATATAAAATATAAAACTTAATGATAGAGAGTAATAGCAACTGGTGGCAATCCTTAAACCGGGTACACTACAAGCTTTCATCCAGTTTTCATCCAAGCGAATGTTGGGTCAGACTAAAAAACTACGCATTTCGTGCAAAAAAACTGACATTTTAGCCTAAACGTTTCATAGACTGGTAGTAAAACACGGGCTAGCCCAATAAGCTAGGTTTAGATTAACGACCAAATGACAGAAACAACAAACTCTGCCATGTGACGAGTGGTTTTGTTAAGGTTTTACAGGTAGTCGATGTCGAGGTCATGAGAACCTGAGGTGGATGGGATCAAGAAACAGGAAGGAATCTGGCCATGTGCTTTAAAGGCACCATTCTATTCGCCTAGAACAATGTAACATCGAAACCCGGATGATGAGACCGGTAACCCACATTCTACTGACAGCCAGGCCAGAGCGTTAATACTCACTCACACACATGTGGCATCAGGTTGATATCTGGTGGTGCATAAGAAAAGATCAATGGAGGCGCCATCGAGCGTGGCGGTGTAACGGTTAGCGTTCTCGCCTTGCATTCGGGAGGACGGCGGTTCGAATCCCCGTCTGGGCATCAAGATTTGGGTTTTCCATGGTTTCCCAAATCACTCCAGGCAAATGCCGGGATGCTTCCTTCAAAAGGCAATGGCCGAATTCCTTCCCATTCCTTGCCCCCCATCCTTTCCCGTCTCTAAAGACCTCGCTGTTGAGAGACGTAAAGCAGTTAAAAAATAAAATAAAAATGGAGGCGCTTGACCATACAGGATGCGGAGCTCCCGGTCAAATAGCGATCCATGTATACCAGCTGTCTGGACTACGCTTTTATTAAATTTTTCGTAGTAATCTAACTGAATGGCAATACTCGTTGCTCTCCCTCGGGTTATATCGTATTTAATTACTTCGATGCTGACATGAAGTAAATCCACAAAACTTTAAGACACAGATAAAATTTCATTTTACGATGAAGATTATTTGAAAAGGTAATGAAAACCTTTAAAACGAGACTTCTTCGTTAAAAAAGAGATGGCGCGTTGCAGAGTTTGACAAGAACCGTAGGAGCACTACGCCTTAGAGATGGCACTATGAACGGGATCTCGGAAGTTCTAGGAGTAGATCGTAGACGGCGGTGCTATTGCCATACTTTGAAAAACAAAATTCTAGGAATCTTTTTCTCTGCAAACAAATACGACACTCCGTATATTTATTTATTACTAAACTGTAATATACTGTATATATACATTTATCGTTTCTAATCACTTCCATATTGATCAGATAACTGGATCATTTACTGTGAATATATAATCGTTAATGACCTGCATCAATTTAGGAGCATCATTAGTCACAAATAGCTTCTGTCTTGTTTTATTTAGCACTAAGTAATTTTGAAGTGCGTAGCTGCTTTAAACACTTTCTTAACAACATTCCCTTCAAGTTTATTGGAGCTGGCAAGTTAATTGTGTAATGCCTGAAACAGAGGAGGGTCTTGCCTGAGACGGGGAAAAATTTATTGCCTGCTATTTGAAATGCTAATGTTGGCGGCTGTGATAAAGTAAAGGCACCCCTGTTAACAAATACCTCCTTGATTGAGATGCCTCTGACATGCAGCTTGGTTAGCTTTGTCACGAATGAATAATACAGTGAATGCAATCAGAGCAGTAAACTCCGCATCGAATATCAAGAGCCGTTATTTAGATCTTATAAACGATCATGTAATTCCGTTAGAAAAAATTGTTACCACCTACAAAGTATGTTTACCGAGCGTGATGGGCGAGCGGTAACGCTACGGTCTCTCATACGTGAGGACAGGGGTTCGAATCCTCGTCCGGCCAGCCAGATTTTGGTTTTCCATAGTTTCTCAAAATCACTCCGTGGAAATACTGGTATGATCCCTTCAAAATTATATGGCCAAATTCCTTCCCTTCCGTTGCTGCCTGTAATTAATTCTATGTCGACGAGGCGTAAAACTATAATCAAAAGAAGAAAGAAAGTATGTTTGTTGAGAATCGCAGAATGGGATTGAATGCATTAATCCGAAGTAATTCTTCTCAACTTACTCTTCACTTGGTTTAGAAGAAATGTGAAGTTTAGAGTTGTGATGGAATCTAAGAACAAGTCTGAAGCAAAGTTACGTCAACCATAAACGTACGGTACAGCCTGCAGAGAAAATTATTTATCTGTTATATTTGAAACAGGTGAATAGTCACAGTGGAAACTGGAATAAATATATATATATATATATATATATATATATATATATATATATATATATATATATGAGATATAGAAACATTTATGTAAATTTTAACTATAACATCATTTGTGCAAGTATAATAATTTTCACTTGCCCTAAGTCAACAGTACTGGGATAGTAATCTTGATCTTAACTTGAATCCTTGTTAGGTTTTAAACGGAACGCAGGATTACCGAGTTCAAGGTGCTGCATTTTATTCCCACTTAACCTGTTTATCCGTTTCAACTGAGGAAATCTTTGCGAAAAATTAAAACAAAAAGCTAGTTACTCAAGTATCAGGTATCTGTAGAATAGAAGGCTTCGGTGGTTAAAATAAATAGTATCCATTCTTTCCACGCTGCGGTACGTCCTGGTATCTGCGCCCTAGAAGACACCCGAAGCAAATCGTGCGAAATATTGGTATTTAATATTAGGACGCGATGTCACGAGGGAAACAAGTAAAATATCCATTGTTTCGTTTAATATGCAATAAACGGGTTATGGTGGGAGCCTTTAATTTATTTATGACTTTTATTTTGTAATCTCAGGTAAAATTTACTTAAAATTATTTCAAATGAAAAACGGTTGAAAATTATAAATACTGAGAAAGCCTAACTGCACATGTAAAACTAGACTGATAACCTAACATTTATGCCTTATGTGAAATACATTTACCAATTTTCTCTTATCCTTATTGAAAATTTAAAAATAAACACTAACATTTTAATGATTCAATCACGGTCTGCCTGAAATTAGCAAATTAAATAAATGAGAGAAAACTATCGTTTCGGCTAGCAGTAAAAATTATTTACAAATTTTAAACATTTTACCGGCATAATTGAAAAAACTCATATAGGAACGTGAATATTTTTATAATCAACAAGGAATATCTATATAGGCTCCGACATCTCATTAAAAGTTGAGCCGCTGACCTAACATCGTAGTCCATTTCTTTCAGCTCTTCTTTCGATGACTCTGTTAGAAGAGTCCTAGGGATGCCATAAAATACCACCTTCAATAGCAATGTAGTCTTAACGGGTGCAGCCGGATGGTGTTATGGAAACACAACGTTTCGACAACCAGCTCGGCTGTCTTCATCAGGTGTCCGGTGTCTACAGGCTGACGAAAGCTGGCAGTCACCACGTGGACTGGCTTAGCCTCCCAGAAGGACCTCCTTATATACCTGTCGGCGAGGTAGAGGATCCGCTCTGATTGGTCGGAACACCTGATAAAGACAGCCGAGCTGGTTGTCGAAACGTTGTGTTTCAAAAACACCATCCGGCTGCACACCCGTGAAGACTACATTGCTTCAGTACGCCGGGAAAGTCTCCACGCACACACCACCTTCAATAGTTTCACCGCACTGGTCGGGAAAGTGTAGTACGGTATGTTGCACTGTTGAAGGAGAGAAGTGGCGGCTACAAAGATTATGATAGTAGTAAATGAGTTTGTAATATTCTACGTATGTGTTAGTACCTTCAGTAGAAGACCTGACTCCATCTTGCTGACCTCCCATTAGGCAAGACGCGGGTTTGAATCCCGGAACGGACATCCAGATTTGGGTATTCCATGGTTTTCCCAAATTATTCCGGGCCAAAATGCTATAGCCGAATTTCTCCCCGAACTTTGCTCCTGGTTAATTTCCACCTCTAATGGATCTCGACGTCGACAAAGCGTAAACCCATAAACAAAAACCTCTTTGTGTGTAAAAAAAGTTAATGACGTTACGGGTAATAACTAGTTAATATTACCGCATATTGCCGACTGTTTTGTAGTCTAAGCTCAGGGGATTTACAGTTTTACGTGGAGTTAGAACGACTGAGCATCCGGGCGTACTTCACGTCGACTAATCTAAGCTTTACCAGAGGTAACGGTCATATTAAGTATCCGGGGGGGAAAAAAAATTCATACCAGCGGTGAGGGGATCTGTCAGTTCCCAGTCATATTCCTTAGCAACTGCGTTCATGAAACAAGATAACTGTAAAAACTATTATTCCAATTTAAAAAAAAACTCTAATAAGGTTATTTACATTTCCAGCCCTTTCTCAGTTCTGTGTCCGGTGGAGTCTAATTGTAAGCCTCTTCATCTCATTCGTTCATTACCTCGCAACTGTCACCTCTCTCTCTTTCTTAGCACTGTCTCTTCATATTACTAGTCGTTTTAGTACACCCTGAAACTCTTCCACCTACTTTGGA
>JARYHS010011408.1:57516434-57732798 GCA_031002005.1 Vandiemenella viatica | reverse complement strand
TGTTGATGTTGTTGTTGTGGGACTTCTGCTTGAGGAAGTGGCATTTCACTCGTAATATGGTTCACTGGATGTGGGACGGGAATTTGGTCGTTGATGTAGCACGTATCTAAGGCTGTCTTGACCGTCTGACCCGTATCCGGCGGGTCATCCATCGTTTAGTAGGATCACGGAACCTTATATTGTAACCTAACTAAGTCACTTAGATAGGTCAAACAACGTATTACACTGTGGTATAAGCACTCTCGCGGAATCGCAGAATGCCGGAAGGCTGGTCGCGCACACGGTGAGACTCACACGAGGAAGTTCGCTACGAACGAGACGTTGTCGTTACGAAAGCTCAAGCTAGACTGCCTATATTCGTTTACAAACAAATTAAGGATTAAGGTGCATGTTGTGGAGTAGATAAAGAAGAGATTCCGAAACCAGCTTTCTACTACTTGGGCTAGCTTTGAAATGCGGAATATAATAGATAAACAAAGCAAATATAATAAACCAACTTACTTTTATTCTTAAAAGACTGGTAACATTGTAAGTTCTCCATTTCACTTTATTTCAGCTGTCAAACGTATACACATAAATATACCTAAGATATTAGATTTCAGAATAAGCAACGGTGTTGACAATGCGCCACCTTAGCCTCAAACCTTTTTATTATTGAAGAAACCACGGTATCATCGCTTGACCTGCATTAAATAATAGTTCTCAGTTTTAAGGAATATAATTTATGAAGCCGTTTTGAACTGCGTGTATGTATATACGGAAACATCGACAAAATTGGAAACGGACTCGTGTATGTTTTGCCATGAAGCTCGGCTTTATGCGCGGGAAGAGAAATGGTTTGCAGTTAGGTAAATGGTCATTATTTCATTAATTATTGTACTATATTGCTTACAGGACTACACAGCAACACGCAGATAAATCATTCCGACGTCAGCTACAAGCGTTTAACATTCACGCGCTTTGTGGTATGATCCACGAACTGTCATTTAAAACCCTCTTTAGTTCCCTAGCATCATTCCATCCATAATCAAAATTGTCTGAAAATTAAAAAACCGAAATACTATTTTGGTTAGGATTCTGTTATACAGTTATTGATGGAGCTTTACACAATTATAACGCATAAAGAAACTACGATTTTAATAATGTTACAATATGTTATGGTGATTTTTTTTTAATCTCACTTAAAAATTTTAACCAACCAATCTCTCCCAAAATTGTGGTGTTAAGTAAAAATATAATTATTTCATATAGAAAAAGTTCTATTTTTATGAAAACCTCTGAACCTATTCCTCATGAAAGGAACAAAAAACATAATTTCCTCAACCAGATAGCTGGATTATTAGATACTGAAACATACCCATCAGTTTCAAATTTATGCCTGAAATACTGCAACTACCTACCGAAATATTAAAAAAAAAAAAAGACAGCAAATTTACGTCACTTATCGGTGCAAATAAAAATTAACCTTTTCGCCTTTTCGCGATTCTTCAAAAAACAATAATTTTGTTGTACGTTTACTGTTAGTAATAATGTTGCTCCTTTATAACGTATCTTATCTTCTAAGAGACACAGATATGCCTATCCATTGATTCGTTTTTAAATTTTGAGTTTTTTTCAGGTTACCATTTTTATGTTCGGCAAACAAAATTTCAAAAACAGGACTCTTCTAATTTTATCATGCCCGTCTATCCCTCGCATTACCACCGTATTTTCAAAGTTTGCGACGAATTTCCACAGCGTCATGTGATATACTGACTGAATACCGGGTGTGTAGAAAAATTTTCTATATATGTTGTTGTTGTTTTGGGAGCTTTAGGTCGCGTCGAAAACTGGGTCATTAGGGCCCTGTTTCTACACATATTTGACCAGCTCTCACACACAGCTTATAACAAAACTATGTTTTTTTCCCCTCTTTTGCGTATGTGGCTGGTGTGGTACCGTTGTAAAGGTATTAAAAATATATCAAAGAGTTTAGTTTTAGTACATTTTAGTCATGTACTTTGTGATATTTGAGCTCCCCATGTCGTTAACAATATCCCCTCTTTTGTTTTCCAATCATCTAACTGAAATTATGGAAGAAATTCAAGAAGATGGCTCTAATAAGTACTGTCAAAGAAATTGTTGTGTACAGGATACATTGGAGAGCTGTTCAACAAACATGATTTTTCCGCTTTATAAAATCAGTCTTGAGAAATTAAGTTTGTTTGTTTAATTAAGGTACACTAAGTAACTACATTGAAAAAGGACGACTCAGCTATAAGGAATTACTCGATATTAAAGTAATCGCGCTTCATACGTTTCCCAGATGTCCAGATAAGACTAAAATAAAGTTTATTCGGATCTTTTTAAATCTGAATAAATTTCTACCTGAGATAATATTTTGTGATTTTAGCGAATACTTTCCCAAGCCAGTACTGTTTCGCAACGAAAACTAGTTACAGATCTTTAATGGCGCAATTAGAGTATATAACTCCTTATTTAGCTATACCGTCAGTTCTGGAAAGTGAAACAAAACAATTTCAGGTAAAAATGGTTATTTCGTATGTAAGTATTAAACTGAAAAAAGAAATGATCATTAATCATTATCTTTGGAACTTGGTTGATGTATTGCGTATGTACTAATTGCTTATTTAATCACTCATTTTACATATGAAACCTCCACATGTTTGTTAACAAATATATTTCAATATCATTCAGATTGGGTAATACGAATCTAATATCATAATTACACACACGTATTGACCAGGACAGCAACATAAAAACTTTCGGAACAAATCTTTGTGTCCTCTTGACGCATTAGACTGTTTTTATTCAAGTTTTCCTTTATACTTAAGGAGCGTAGAGCGCTATAAGCAACACTAAAATGTAAAACAGCGGCACTTAAATGGTAATGATTTCATTCTGTACAGTAATCCGGTCAGCAGAATTATTCGCACCCTTGATTTCATAATAATCATCATACTTCCACAAAATTTTACACATGCATATTACTTCAAACCTCGTTACGTTATGAAGCTCTGGCGTCTACAGTATTTTATCTGCTCCTAATTCAAAACTGTGTACTGAGATATGCAACCGATTCATCAAAATCGATTGTGAAAATGAAATTTCATTTCTTCTGATAATTAAAGAAGCCAGTTTTTAAATCATTTAGTAACAGAACTTCAGTGCAAAATAGTTGCTAAGAATATATCGTGTGTGTGTAACATTCCACTTAGCTACGTAATACGGTCGGATTTACCTTTAAATTTGTGTGCGATATTTTTATCGTGTGAGGATGTTTGGAAACGCTGTCGCAGAGCGAAATTCATGAGACGGAAACATTTTGGCTCTTTAGAAGCAGTAAGCTATTAAAACACAAGGTGGAACACATTTATTGTCCTTACCAGTGAAGAAAGCAAATGTTATGATGCCGGTACTCTAATGAGCTTATATGAACCTGGGCAAAGTTCTGGCATTACATATTACTTGCCATTTTTCTTCACAACTAGGAGTAAGAGTTTCTGGTTTTTTTGGCATATTGTGATTTAGAAATTTAAAAATTAACTGACTACTTAAGAGTTTTATTTAAATAAAAAATTCTTTATGACAGTAAACGAGTATATATATGGAATAATCACAATTTTCGCAAATTATTTTTTTTTTTCTTGTTTTTGTATCTTCTAAATCCTTGACTGAATCAATTAAAGTACAGCTACAGAAAAAATCATGAAGCACAATCTATGAAAGAAGTACCTGCGCGCTGGTCATCTGGAATATGTTTTCCAGTGAAGGGGTGGTTAGGCATCGCAGCAGGCAGTCTGATTCTAGTTTTTGAATCTTCACTGATCTGGACTGATTTCATATTACGGCTGGAACACTCTATAGTCAGAAAACGAATTTCTTTAGGTATGCAAGTAATAAAACTAACAGTGCGATCAAAGTAATTGACCATACCATAACAATGGCAATATTATTTTCGATGAGCTGCTAACTAAAAATTGTATTTTAATATACTAAACACACGTTTTCGTAATAATGTGAACTAAAAGGTTAAAAATAATCTTTAAATATAAAGATTTTGTTTAACAGTGATGGGACGTCCCACAATACAGGATAAATTAATTTTTTTGAATAAGCTTTAAGAATAAAGTCATTGATTACAAAATTAACTTTAAAGCATTGGGTGCTATATAAGTTGTCTTACATTTTTTGTCGTTCGCTGTTTGTAAAGGTAGAGTCATTGTCAAAAGTTGTGTAGAGAGCACCCCACGCTTTTTTTTACATTAAAGTTAATTTTGTAATCAGTGACTTTATTCGTTAAGCTTATTCAAAAAAATTAATTTTATCCTGTATTGTGGGACGTCCCATCGCTGTTAAACAAAATCTTTATATTTAAAGATTATTTTTAACCTTTTAGTTCAAATTACTACGAAAGCGTGTTTTTAGTTTTTCAACCATTTTTCTTTTGTTACTGTCAAAGTAATGAGAATAGCAGGATATAGCTATTAAATTCTTGTATTGTCACCTGTTCTTAATATGTGTGCCAAATTTCAACCAGCTCGGACATCTGGAAGTGGGTCAAAATGGAGTTGTAAAATTCCGTTCATTCATACATACATACATATAGGTCAAGCTAATATAAGCGTGTAATAAAAGGAAACAAGCAATACCTGATATTATATCAAGGGCTGTGACCCGTGAAAACCAGAAAAATCCTAACATCCAACATTGCAGGATCCTGAACAATATACGTGTTTTAATAATCGCAATTGAGCATATCCGCTGGTGGCAGTTTCCATACACATTTAATTTTTTTTATCTTAAATTGTTTAAGAGTAATTAAACCACCCACACACTTTCGTTCTTTATGGTAAGTTGTTCAGTATTTCCGTTGGTTAAATGCTATTCCACTCACCGACTTCGTTACATACAAATTCAAATTTTACCACTCCCTCGTGTCTGATGTCAAATGCCAGCTTGTGATCTTGGTCATGTCTTCCCTTCCATGTACTACTCCTTATTGTTTTATGTCCATGCAAGCCACATCGCCAATATATGCCTCATACGCTTCCTGCCTTCTCCTCACCCGCCTCCTGACTCCCAACGCTGTCATTTATTATATAAGCTAGCGATTGTGTTCTCCGGTGATCTACTCAAACTAATCTAGCTGACGTCGTTTGTCCTTCTTCCAACTTCTGTATTTGATACCTGTAATATGGATCCTACCTTACACGACACTCAAATCAATGGTCTGACCAAGGGATTGTAATCCAGTTTTCTCAATTCAGTGAGCAATTAACGCGGAATGTAGCAACTTACACGGTATATTGAATTCGGATAATCAATTGATCTTAGGAATATACTAGTTAATAATGGCTAATAACAAAATAAATATCTAAATATTATGAAGTCATAGAAATTTTCAGTTTTCAAATGGAGACTGACGCTTCATACCATTCCCTCTCAGTCACTATTAAGCCATGACTACTTCTCATGTTGCTGCTGAATCTTAACGTGACTCGATGCTACTCACTATTTTTTCCTGATAAAACATCTGCACTTTGCTGAAGTACCAGGCAACATGTAACCTCTCTATTCACTGTCGGCTATGGTGTAAAGAAATTATATGCTAATACGAAAATTGCTGCCGGGGCGTGCTTTCAATCACAATTAAGTTAAAAAATTAAATCATACAAAAACTAATTTTAACTGAAATTGGGAATGTTGCAAATTTTTGGCTATGTTTACTGTAGTTACTGAAATACTTGTAGCAATTCAAACGAAAGCTGTCATAGTTTTCAGTTGCTAGGTTCGGTGCTTGTTCTAAATACCAGAGGTGTGATTTTTAAACTTCAGAAATACAAATGTTGTAATGCGCTTATATAATCTTAATGTGAATAAAGCCTTTGCAAATTCAACCTATAATTAATTTAATTAGATTGAATTTCCAATTAACGATCATAAAGGCGGGGTCTTAATGCAGTTAATAAACGGAAAAAAACTTTGAGGTAATTGGAGATAGCTTCACTAATTAATCAACATTAATCCATACAACGTGGTACGTCATAGTATAATTAAACAGTGGGTAGTAAACACAAAACAAATCAACGGTTATTAATACAGTGTTACAGTGAATACAGTTTTGTACTGAACTCCCCGCAGTTTTATAAATTATCCTAAACAAAAAGCTTAAAGTATTCAAATTATATTGTTTAAAATCATCAGCATCATAAGACTAAACTCTTTTTCATCAACTTTCATAAAATTCCGATATTTTACACAGTTCTGAGTTGAAAATAACTCTGCCAATCTAACTTAGAATTTATACTCGGAACGTGGATCGAGATCATCCAATCATATATCTCAACACCTTTTTCCGCAATTTTCTTAAAACGTGGACTGTTATTAGTTACACGGCATGCAATGTTTCCTTTATGTTTTAAAATAAATCTGAATACCAGATAACCGATATATAATGTTTAAAAAAAAAAAAAAAATTGTCCCTTCATTCGTAACCAAAATTCTTAAATTAGATGGTATTTCAAAGATTGAGTTATCTGTTTCTGGTGAAATATTAATTTGAAAATGTTTATAATTTGAAGTTTGGCTCTAAATTTAAAACAAAAATTAGTCAAAATGTTACTGATGATTATATTCTCACCACAAACATTGTGTACAAGAGATTTTTAAATTTACATATTACATTTTTAACGGGATTGTTCAGTGTTTAATTTTTTATACTGTCCACAAATATTCTCCTCTTTTGTGTTACGCTTCAACCCAAAATTTAAAGTAAACAATAATTACAAATGAAGTGATTAGTACTTCATCCAACTTAAAGTAATCAGTCTCATTATTAATTGGAACGCTTCATAATATATTATTCCCAAGGATAATGCAAAAATAAAAATGATTTCTTATCATTTACGTGCATTGATTCTGCGAAATGTGGATTCTTAACACGAAAGTAATGAAACCAGTAAAATGAATATACGTCCTTCAAAAATTTTTGATTAACGTTGATCAGTTAAGACTGAATAGCAAACGTATGGCATTAAGGAACTAAATAATAGCATTTGATAGCCATTCCGAATTGAATTGCGTTTAGACCACAGATTTCAGAATTTTAATGTCAAATTACAGGCTTTATTATTATGCTGTAAACAACCAAAAAGTTTCCTAGGACCTTAGCTTTATGGAAAGCTATTGATGAATTTCTTATAGTCGATGTGCTTTTATTCCTTAAATTTTCGTAATAAAAAATAAATATAAAAGAAGTGTAATAAAAGGAAAATAAAATGAAACTATTTGTCAATATTTACACATATCTAAAATGAAATAAACAGACTTAAGAAGCGAAAGCTATTCTGCTGAATCATTATGCGTATAAAACGGGATACTTTACACGATCTTAGTGACTACATATTTTCTGTCTTCGCTGTTCGCTTGGTGCGGTTTCATCGGCCGACATCTATAATTCAGCTCTCATATGGCCGGCGACGCTCGATAAATCCGCACAAGCTGCGGTTGGCAGACATAGGTCCTAGGTTTCACTATCGGTTCTCCAATAACTGTGACCCGCCCCGTTCTTCATTTCTGTGATGGTACTTTATGGTCGCGTAACAGGTAGTCCCAACAGAATCCCTCAGTGTGTGAGTTTAGCACACGCGTGTAGTACCTTCAAAATGAATTCTTGTAAATTTCACCGAGCGTAGTGACATGCGGCAACACTCTGACATCGCATTCTGTGGAGGAGGCGGGTTCGAAAAAAAAAAAAAAAACGGAAATTAGAAGTATTATTATTAGAGGACCGAAATGGATGTCGTAGACTGATAATGATTTTGTCATTGGAAACAAAGGAGACAATATGTTGAATTTTAGGCCTTTTTCCTTAGTTGCTTTACTAATAATGGCTTAATGTATAGGAAATTCATTAATCAAATAAGAGCTGTAAGTAAACTGGAAGTTGGTATAATTAAAGCATAGTAATGGATTTACAAAAAAAGTATTAAGTAACTTATAAAAATCTAAGTACACAAATCATTTAAGCGCACCTAAGATGATTGAATAAATTGAAACGCGTAAACCAAAACGAAGTTTCACTATATTGCTCCGTATGGAAAAGAACACAATAAAACCTGTTAAAAGAAATGACGGTTCCTAATTAATAACTTCTAAAAAAGAAAACGAGTTTTTCTAACAATAATTATAACTGAATAGTCACATTTTTACAGTTTTTATAACTCCATTACGTTCACGAAACTACGATGTAGTTTGAGAATGCTACTTCATTTTGTTCTGTGGGTCACTGACGATGTTGTGTCTGATAATTTTCTATGGTGTTAAAGAGGCTCGTAGTATCGGTTTCGATTGTTTCACTTACATACACATTTCCACTATCAAGATGCCTTACTCAAAATTTTCATAATCCTTGTTTACATACATTTCATCTAAACTAGTACTTAAGTACTAGCCTGAGCCTCTCTGGCTAATCAATCCACTCCCTCCCAGTATAAAAAAAAAAAAAAAATTGTTCAAAATGGAAAATAAAGCATGATTATGGTAATGAGCGTGGTGAATGAGCGGTAACGAACGCTATGGCCTTGAATTCGGTAGTAGGGATAAAACGATACCACTGAGATATCGATACTTTTACTCGATACAATGTCGGTCGTAAAGCATTGATACTTATTCGGTATCCATTGAAAGGTATCGATACTTACTCTTATCGATTGATTTTTCGTAGTAAAATTTGTAATAAATAAAAAAAACAGTATGTAATAAGTATTGATAGTCTTTATTGATATAAAAATTTATATTTATTTGACGAAAGATATTTATTACATTTTCACCTTACTGATCGTTACTGGACTAATACCGACTAGGACAAAATAAAATTAATTTTATGGAAAAAAAGGTCTGATTTTTAAGTGCTCCACAAAAATATTTGTTTTTCTAAGTGTTTGCCTGTTAGACGATTTCTGGATGTAGTCATTGTTGTGCCACCTTTGCAAAAAAGCCTTTCACAGGGTACAGAGGTACCGACAATGTTTAAATAAATTCGCACTTGTTTGTGTAAGCATGGAAATACTGGTTTTAATTCCTCCCATTCCTCTAATGGGTTGGCTTTTAAAGCGCGGACTGGATTAGCCAAATAAATTTTAACTTCATCGGCTTTTGAGTTAGCACGGCGCCACTTTTGGCCAACTGCAAGTTGTTTGTGGTGTAACCAAAAATCAAAATCTTCGTGGGTTGCTTCTTCTTCAGATCCACTGGTTGACATTGTCGGATCTTCTTTAATAATATTATTTAATTTTTGTATCGCTCTCCCACATGCACTTGCATTTTGAAAATGCAGGTTTTTGAAATGTGGGTCTAAAATTGTTCCCAACTGCAAGGGTGTTAAATTCAATGAGACAAAATCTTTTTTTACATTCAGCCAGTAGGTTTGTTTGCAACTGAGTGACACATTCTATTGATGATGAAAATTTTGTTAGCTTCGACTTCAGACAATTAATCATGGGTATGATTTTGGATACGGTAACATAATTCTGGCCTGAAGATTCCCCTGTGATAAATTCGAACGGTTGTTACAAGGGGACTACCTGTTTCAATATTTCAATTTCTTGTCAAGTAACCATCGAGTAAAAGCTGCGTAGCAATTTTCGACATATCTAAAAATCTATCAATCATATCATATATTGAATTTCAACGTGACTTAACGTCATGAAAAAATATTTTAGTACATCCCTCAGGAACTCCACTGTCGATCTGTAATTTTCTTAATTTATATGATTGTATAACACTGTTCTTGAACCATTTAACAATTTCTCTAACTTTATTTATAACTAGATGATACCCGTGACTCCGTTCACGTGGATTAAGAATTTATTTGCCAGAACTGAATATAGAAAGTGGTTGGTAACGAAGGATTGGTCCTAAACAACACCGAGTCGGAGGCCATTTTACGCCCGCAAGGCATGTCAAAAACGAAAGCAAAATAAACTGGTGCCAGAAACATTTACCAGTAAGCAGACACAAAGTAATAGGGCAGAGAAAATCGACATCTATACTAAATAATACGTTTTTTCTCTAAACGAAATTTATTAACAAACATAATGCGCGAGAAGCACACCTTAAGAAACTGACGTAACATTACATACTAACAAACACATCCGTCTCTCTGTCACCATTCGATAAGTTCTCAAAATTTCGTGACTACAACTGTTTATCATATCGAAAAAAATGTCCTGTTCCCTCCCTACAGATATTCTTGTCGAATTCCGTCAATATCGGTACAGGCATTTAGTCGTCAAAACGTAACAAAATGACATAGACTTATTTCCGAATTCATAGTATTATTACTGCAGATCACATACACAGTGACTGCGAATGACCTCTGAGGGATCAATACAACGTAAAAAAGTGTATTCCTACAGCATTGCAAGACTACCAACGATTTGCCTCGCATTGCACCCCTAAATTTGTGATATCTACATATAAAATACAAAATTCACATATTTATATTATTATGTTTGACGCCACCCCCTGAAACAAAGCAAAATTCGTAAATGTATTGAAATATTAACCTTCCAGGTTATATATTACTCTATAATTACTATAAATTAAAATGTTATCAAGAGTAATATTCATAAACGTTTCTCGGGCAACAAACCGAGTGAGAATAAAGTCGCCGAAATATTGTGTATTAATAACAACATCACTCGGTTTGTTGCCCGAGAAACGTTTATAAATAAACAACGCCGAGAAAGATTACATTCATTTATCAAGAGTAATATTCGTTTAAATTAAAATACTATAATAACTGTAATGGTGTACAATATACAATACATTGTCATTTACTATTTGTGAAGCAACATTTTAGAACATAGTTTTTGATGTGTTACCATCATCACTGGTTGGATTCAGATTAGAGTCTGACTGTGTATTATTGAACATAGTCTTTGTGGATGTCGATGTCGAGGTTTCAGGGGAATCGAGAACTTCGACTTCTGATGTCTGCGATATTATCAGCTTCTTTTTTCATTCTCCTGAAAATAATTGAAATACACTTTATCTTCCATTAAGTCAGTACACGTTTCGTGCCTTGAAAATAAACGTTCTATCTATTTACTTTACCATCTCGTTACCACAAGCCAGATAAAATATTGATTAGTTAAGTTAAAAGTTTTTTACTTAATCGATACAAGTCAATATTTACAACATGATTATATCAAACAATACCGATTAATGTATCCACACAACAGTACTCATAATCAGCATCCAAACATACCAAATCATAATTTTGTAAATTAATAAATGTAGTACTTACATTGAAATCTTGTCGTTTTTATTAACAGGTGCAATATCGGTGTGGCTTTTTAAATGCTTATGCAAATTAGAAAGTATTGCCACAAAACCACACAGCTTTAAAGCATTTTTTGCATCTAGCGTTTTTGTCATCATTTTCCTTGAAATATTGCCACACATTAGACTTTGGATGCCTCATTTTCAATCAGCAAATATACCTAATGCAAAACTAAACTCAAAACATCGACGACAGCCCTAAGTTAGAATTACGAACGCAGAACGAAAACAAAACAATGAGTCAATGACGACCACGACATAAAATGGCGACTGACGGGACGGTAGAGTCTCTTTTCTTCTTCTTCTTCTTCTTTCAGCCGGACATAGACAAACAATTTTGCCAACAACACAAACTTAGAAAAAGAATATGTTGAAACAAATTCAATAATGACAGCCAAAAAAATATTCTTTACAGTGTAGATCAGCGTTTAATGTATCAATTAAAGTGTTAAATGAAATCATGAAATTCGTGATATTAGTATACACACCGATACGAGTACTTTTAACAGATACCTACTTGATACTTATTTTTAAAGTATCGATACAAAAATTAGTTGGCATCGGAAGGAATGTATCGAGTAAGTGCTTGTATATACTCGTATCGTTTTATCTATATTCGGGAGGACACACAGTACTTCCGAAACCCCTTTGGGCCATCCAGATTTGTATTTTCCATTATTTCCCCAAATCAATCCTTGCGACTGTTGGGATGGTTCCTTCAAAAAAGACGTGGTCAAATCCTTCCCGATCCTCGCCTTCAGTTCTTTCTCGCCTCTAATGACATCGACATCAACGAGACGTAAAACCTGGAGTAGCAGCAAGCATATTATCGGGTGCACTTTGCAATTCAACTGTCAAATCTACTCATCGCCACGCTTTTAAATCCGTAGGCTCAAACTTTAAAGTTTAATTACATGGTTTTCAGTTTCATTTTTCTTAATGCAGCTTTTAAAAGTACCGTGCTATCGGAGTGAAGAACATAAAACTCATAGATATGCACAATGAAGTTACTCACGCACAAAATGGAAACGAGCACTTACACCTTTCAAACTAAACATAAACTGTACTACATGAAAAGTTACTTGCTACATCTTTCGAAACTCGAAACATAAATAATCCTGTGTAATTTTAAATAGTGTGAACGCTGCCGAGAAAAATTTTTGTGAAACGAAAATTGTTTTGTATAGTACTTATTACGTTATTGTATCATCTGAACACCAAAAATTGTTTTTTATATTGACAGTGAGAATGTTGTGATTATAATATTTTATATGAGACAAATATTATTTCTTTTACATAATTTTGATTGTTGCTGGCATTAAGAGAAGTTATTAAGAAGATGATAATTATTCATGCATGTACTTATTTTCCATACTGGTGCCATCAATTAAAGTGAGAGAAAAAGATTTATGTTCTGCAAAAATATTCCTACTGTATTTCATTGAGGTAAGTAATCGTCACACCCCCATTAAATGTAAGTCATAATGAACAATTGGAAATTCACAGGCGTTGTTAATTATTGTATGCCGACTTTCACGTCATTCTTGGTAGATCAATACGACGATTTAATAACGGGATTCTCGAGAAAAATTTCAAATCTGTGAATTGGACGGGTCAAATTGCTGTGGCTATTTCAGTAACTGTTTCCACATTCCGTTCTTAATTTGTTTGTCACTTAATGTAATGATAAATGCAGAACCGAGACCCATTATAAATATTAAGGCACATCACTGAAGCAAGTACATTCACTTATCACACTGTTGCTATTTACATATTTATTAGTATTGTTCTGTAGATCTTTGCTGGACAAGGTCCACTGAAATGTGAAACAGGCCATAGTTTACATATATATACATGCAATATGCATATTAGTCATAGTGAAGTTATATGTTACAAAAAAATAAACATTTTTTTTAAAAACTGAATCTTGTAAAAATCATACAAGATAAAATTAATTCTTATCTGAAGATGAATGGAGTTGCCAAAAAGATAATCCCTCAGTTTTTTAAATACATCTTTATTGTCTACACATTGTTTATTAAACAGATGAGTTCCAGAATAATTAACTCTTCTACGTACTAAAGTTTATGTTATGTACAAGTAATTATTTTTTTATTGTAATAAAATTGTGTACCTGCGATTTTGACGTTAAAATGTTCTATAATAAAGCACGCGAGAGAATATATATACCGGTAAGTAATTACAAGATTATTGATATTTTCAAAGAATTGCTTCCAAGAAGTTATGGTTATACCATACATAGCATCCTAGAAAATTCTTTTGCTTTGTGAAAAAGTTTCCTCAAAAATTATGTCATTGGTCGTGACTGAACGAAAATAAGAGGAGAACAACTGTTTCATTAATTCTATATCTGCTGTTAGAGAAATAGCAAAGGGGACCCTACTTAACGTATTTCGTAGTAATATGATATGTTATTGTCAACTGAGTTCCTAATCCCTTCGAATACGAAGGAATTTGTTTCAATGATTATGTTGTATGTAAATCCTGATGCACATAATTTTTGTTTTAAACCGAATGTAATGTGTTTTATCAAAACTTAACTTTAATGAGTTTGTCTTGAACCAGTTTCGTACTTCACTAAATGTAGAAACTACTATTGTATTTGTAACGTTAGATTACGTAATCATTTTCAATTGTCGTGAACATTCCAAACTTTATCGAAAACGCATTCTTCATTTTTAACACTGGTAAATTTTTTAATACTCGTAGAATCAGTAAAATTATTTTATTAGCTGTTGGTATGATGTTAAACTAAGAATTACGGACGCTATATGAACAAAATAATGGTGGAACACAAGAAGTATTGTTCACCGCAAACTTGCGGTGCTCGG
This sequence comes from Vandiemenella viatica, assembly GCA_031002005.1. NCBI lineage: Eukaryota > Metazoa > Arthropoda > Insecta > Orthoptera > Morabidae > Vandiemenella > Vandiemenella viatica. The sequence continues at coordinate 57,718,597 of JARYHS010011408.1, read as the reverse complement.
AAGTTGGAAAGGTTTGGCCTAGAGTTCAGGCCGGCGTCAGAAACGGCCCGCTCCGTTCCACGAATGCCGTTATACCCACTCCCCCGGCCGAGCCGCTGTGAGAATAGGCTTTCATTTCGTTGGCTTCCAATTCATGCCTCGCACAGTAATCTCTCCTCAATGTTAAGTGTATTAAATTACGTAGCGTACGCGCGCCCACGGTGGGATGGTAGCGCAGGGGAGGCGGGGGAAATCAATAGTTAATTTGTATGGCTGCGGAAGGCCTGACGAATGGCTGGGAACCTTGTGCGCCATCGCCAGAGGAGAAAGTGGCGTGCAACTGTTGGGGTTCGTCTTTGTAGGTTGCCGTCACCATAGAAGAGTTCCTTACGTTCCACTGAATACTTGTACACTGTTTTCACTTATACAACGCTAATCAAATTTTGACAACATCATTATTGTCACAGCAAACGCAGTGATTTTCACATTACAACTTTTTAAATTTGTGATTACAAAGCTGTGCAGCGATTTTCTTCAATTTTAGTGCGGGTTATACAATAACTTAGAAGTGTGGATAGTTTCATCTAACAAGTAAATGATAAAAGTTTCGCAGTTTAGACTTTTTGTCGCACTATTTTGATTCATTTAAAAATTACATTGTTTCCATATAGGTTCAGTGTTCTAAGTCTGATATAAGTTTGATTAAAATGAAATTTTGGTCAGCACTGGACTGAATTCTGTAGGGATAATAGTATATCTACTTCGATTGTTTGTTGGAGGGCTCAAACCATTAACAAACCGATCACTGTGCCAGATTAAAAATATTAATGCCACCGTGTTATTTTTCGGAAAACTTATTGTTATTATAACTTCTCTATCAACAACCTTTTCCTTTATTTGATAAGAGTATAATTAGTGATTGGTAAACAGCAGAAGTTATTAAAATATATCTATATTAATAAGCAAACATCACAGATAATAATAATTAAAAGTTTATTCAATCTTCGCAAGGTGATTATCCCGGAAAAAAGAATCAAGTCCAATCAAGGGAATACAATGTGAGTAAACTTTAATCTTCATGGTTTATTTCAACAATTAATAAAAGAAATAGACATAATTGTCTAGTTATAAGAAATTAAAATGATAACTACTGTGTTATTTGAAGCACAAGTTATTTGTAGATGTGGAAAATATCTAGCGAATACAGGAAACTCGTAATTAGTTTATGTCATCATTAAAAAAAATTGAAAAACAAATTTTAGAATTTAAAATATGAAATTGAGCATAAAACACTATTAGAAAGTTTTGACGGGTACACTTGATTGAAAAAAACAAAACAATAACGAATCATAGCAGACCACCCAGACCAGAAGCAAACAAATTGAAAGAATTTTACATGAATCCGAATTTCACAGTAACAGCAACTAAGACTAAGTAAATTCAACTGAGTAAGATTGAAATACATTGAAGAGATATACTGTATGCTCAAATAAGTAACAAACATTAGACACATGGAGAGATATATGGGAAAAACTGGAAGGCAGAGGAAGTATTGGAAATATTCAAACTAATGGAACAGAGGAGAGCACAGAAATAGTCATGTTCAAGAATAAGAAGGTGGAAAGGGTGACGTAGTAAAAATAAAATAATCGTGAAATACAACTAAGCTGAAAATAGAAATAAAAATGAGATACAATTTTTAGAATAGCAAAAACTTTGATTACAACCCTCTTATAGTTCATATCAAAAGAAACGGTATGAATACAGAAAAACGCTATTCATCGGTACAAATTTAATTGTAGCTTGCTGCATAAAAAAAATATAATACAGGAGCTTCCGAAAAAAAAATTGGAACGTATCTGAAATTGCGTTATAAACATGAATCAGAACAAAAAATTAAAAAGAGATTTTCAAACTAGTATATTGAGGTATTATACAGGAAATAAAGACACAATTTCACAGATCTACCATATTCACAGTTGTGAAGACTAAGCATATGTACCGCATCAGACACGGAAAGATAATACACTCAGAAATGAAAACTGGGATATAGTACTTAAGAATATTAATGAAAGTGGAAAGGATATTAGAAAAACAGTTGGAGTTTGGGTATACAATGGCCTAAAGAGAAGTACTTCTAGAATTACGGTCAGAATTAGCAGGATAATAAAGTGAGGCTCATAGAAGTGTTTCTTTAGGCATAAATTTAAAGAAGCGGAAACTGCGATGGGGTTTGGTTTAGCATACTATGAAGCAGTCAGAGGAATTGGCAGTTGAAAAAGGGAATGGAGACACCATGTATTCAAACACTTGATAGTTTTGTTTTTAGAGGGAGAAATAAAAAGTAATTTCAGTTTGGAAGAAATAATCAGCGGATCACGTTTTGGAACTGGTACTATCCTATTCGTGTAAACAATTGAGGTCTCAAACGGTTTCAACAAAGCAGTTATTATTAAACTAATTATGATAATTTACGAGAAAATACTGGAGATCTTCAGTAGTTCAGGTGGACTAAGTTACGAGTAAAAGCCGGAATTAACTCTTCCACTTGTTGAGCTAAAGCTTCGAGTTGTTAACAAGCCAGTCATAACCCATATCTGTGAGCATGCGCTCTTCTTTTGCTAGAAGTGTTATCTAGTCTCAAACATGGTCTACAAAGAGAAATATCTAGCATGGTGGGTGAGTGGTAACGCTTCGGCCGCGCATTCGGGAGGACCTGGTTAGAATCCGGGTTCGGACATCCAGATTTGGGTTTTCAATCGTTTCCCCAAATCACTCCAGTCTGACGCCAGGATGCTTCCTTTAAAAGGTCATGTCCAAACTTCTTCCCGTTCCTTGTCCAAAGTCCTTTCCAATGATCTTGACGTCGATAAGGCGTATAGCAATAAGCCGTAGAAAGATATTTAACGAATTCCGCAAAATAATCTCATAAGGTTTTTAATTTAACAATGTAGAATTTAACTGTAGAAAGTGTATTTCCTTGACTGAACTAATACGGTTCATCACCTACTGCATTAAAGACTTGAAAGTAGTATGTTTAATTATCATACAAAGTTATACATCATATTACGCTTCAAAAAGAATTTGTTTAAATATAAAAACTATGACAGTGTTTCGACAACAATTATATTTCTAACATAATGCATGCTTTAAGCGGATTTTTTTTGTACGCAAGGAACCTACTGTCAGTTAAAGTTTCATGCAATGTATTCGTATTTGCTTTCCAGAAAATCAATGATTACTGCAGGGAACATAACGTCATTCATGGATTTTGGTCTTCTTCGTTTCAATTCTTGCTTCTGCCTGGTATTCACAAAAAGGAAGAAAATTCGGTAGCAATGTTGATAATCCAAGTGTTAGTAAAAAAAAAATACAGAAGACCAAAGATTTATCGACAATTGGACTACAGAATAATTTGTTATTTCTAAAACTAAAATCCTTTTCTTTACCATGTAGGCAAAATTAAATTATACCCTGTTCACCATCACTGGCGGCTCAATGTTATGCCTGTACACGCTTCTTACGTCACCGCCCCTCCCTTTCTGTCTCTCCGAGCTGACGCTGTGTCCTGGTACACGAGGGATAACATTTCCCTTTACGTGTAGGAGTGTGGGCAGCGGAGTGGGGATAGAGCATAGTGACCTTAAGCCGCCACTGTTAACAGAACGGACTATAGGAATAAACGACCATATTGCGAATATATTATTGAATACCGAGTATCTGATTATTAATACTACCTCTGTTATTACCATTAGTTTATATTTATATAAATATGAATTAGTTGGAAGTAAGCATTATTTTTTAACTTTTCGCGAAATTAATAGTGTGTCAATTGCGGAATGTAGGTATTCGTTTCCCAATGTTTTAACTGCAAATATGCGTTTAAAATGAATGAACATTCGGAACGGCCCAGCGTGTGGCTCAGTTCTTTGTATGTTTGATCGGTGGCGGGCGCTGGTTGGATGCGCGCTCACTGGCCGACCGCCTCTGAATTAGTCAAGTCCCTCCCCGCCCCAGCCGCGGCGTCTGTCAGCTGACTGACTGGCTCGCCTCTGCCTGCAACTTTGATGGACGGTGTTTGGCGCGGCTGCCGCCATCACAGGGGCCGGCTAGGACAGCCGCTATTCTCATCTGTCGATGCAACAGCTTCACACAAGATTTGAGGACGAAGAGAAGTTATGAAAACTTTCATGTAGAGTTACTGCTTCGAGCAATACATTACGATAATGAAGGATTTAATTAGTAGGGAAGTAATACATAGTTTCATGACCAAGACGCTTCAGGATTACACACATTTACTTGAAAATTACACGACAGTTTTCATATAGTCATCCGACCCGTTTTCCCAGGTGGTGGCAGCACCGGGATAGTTCCCCATGCATCACAATGTATTAGCTGGTTCAAAACGTAGTGGCGCAATAAATTTTCATCCTTCAGAGTTGGTCGGTTAGATAAGAAAGGTGGTGAAGCCTAATTCCTAATAATGAGATTGTGCACCAAGTTACTGGGTTAAATACCAAATCTTTCCACAGTGCATAGGAGTAATGGAATACGAAACATTGACGGTGATTGGTGCGTCGGATAGGGAAATTTATCTTGCGGACGCACCACCGTCGGAATCTTTTGGAAGAGTAGGCATGACTAGGCCGGAACCGGGTTCCACTCTCTTACTTCCTTTATATATCAACAATTCATCAGGCAAGAAACTCACTACGCTTATCACAAACACATTACAGTAACATATACATTCACTTCTATAACTGGGGAAAATACCCAAGTTAAATTTGCTAGGAAACCCCGTCCGGCCTTCTAGATTTTGGTTTTCCATGGTTTCCCAAAACTCTACGTAGATGCCGGGATGATTGCTTCACAAGGCCATCGACGAATTCTTTTACGTTCCTTTTCTCCAGTCCTCCAATGCCAGTGCACGTAACAGATTTCATCACGCAGCTGTTCTTTAGTTAATTGGCAATTGTATAGTCAAAATTATTTTTTTTTTTAGATCGTTTCATATATACTTTTTTACTATAACAGTACTTTCATCACCGGAAGACTTACTTAGTAACGCTTGAATACATTCTCCTTTAATCGTTAGTAAAATTAGCTAAGTGGTAATTTCTGTAATTAAAAATCTGGATCTTAGTGTGACATCTGTAGCTGGGCATATCTGAAATTTCCTGATATTCTGATAAGAAAATAAAGATGAACATTATACCTTGAAGTCGGTAGATACCCACAATTTTCTTTAAGAGCACAAACTAACACTCCAGCTAAATTTATCCTCAGATTGATATCGTGCAGAGTAATATGAAAATCCTTTTTAAAAAAAGCCGCTCTCAAAGCATAGAGCAAATTTATAGTTGTTATTTACATGTATAATTACGAACATTTCTTGCTTTGATATACTTTTTAAAATGAGGAAGGAAAGATGGTTATCCTCGTCTGTAAATCAGTCAGTTATGACTCCTTTTTATGATGAACGGTATTCAATATATAAGTGCCTTAATGTAGCCGCGATCTTAGTTTAAATTTATCTGGTGTTAGGAGGAATGTTTGTATCTCCTGTGAATTCTTCGATGGATGACGACTTACTGGTGGTGCAGCTGGTTGCTTCAAATTACGTTTATGGCTGCTACGAAGACACTTCATAAAATTAAATTAGCATGTCTTCTTTAAGGCTCCGTCGAGGCGTTCCGACGCCCTGGCTTTAAATATTCATCGAGGAATTATCGAGAGGCTGGCAAAGTCTTTAACCCGTTTCCTGCTGGCGCGTGCCGCGTTCTTTGCATCGCAATGGCTCCCTGGAGGCCAGTAACGTGTCTCTTGGCACATTGGCACACCTCACCTCACCTCACCTGACTGTACAATAATCCGAAAGGCTCTCTCTGTAATAAATAGGCTAGAATAACTCCAATATAGGAGGATTCAGTCCATTTGTAATTGGAAAGAGCAATGTATTTTACACCTTCTATTTATCAAAAAACGTTTCGTGGTTAGAAATCACTTCAAACACATGAAAACAACTGCGTACAGATTTCACTGATTCTGAAGCAAATAACAGCAGACTATAATCACAAATAATTATATCCTTATTTAGTTTTGTTTGCTATACTGACTAATTATTTTGTTGGCTCTATGAATATAATTTTCGCAGAGCCGTCAATGATTGACTGTTTGTTACAATTAGGGATAATACTAGCTGTACGGAAGATAAGCCGCCTAGGTCTCGTGTTTATGATCAGTACCTGGGTGATCAATCTTCACTCGGCATCTTTAGATTTCTGTTCAGTATGCAAGATTTCATCGAAATCTTCAGAGACATTTGTGAGAAATTAATTTTACCTATACACAAGATTTTCCCATCTAATAGTTTTAGGTTGGATAGATTAGGTATATATTACAAAAACTTAGTTCTCGAGATGGTGTTAGAACCGCTTCAGAGATACCAAATGCAGTAATTGCTCATTTTTTTTGTAAAATTGTGTTATAGACTTTAAAATCAAATTGTTACCTACGTATTAAATTTTCGAGATCGTTCGATTTGTTATGACATAAATTGCTTTTAAAGAAGAATGCTATTGTTATGTTAAATAAACATCTTAATGATAATCATGGATTAATGAATGGTGCAAGATTAGTGGTAATTCATTTTATATTCACTATATATCTATTTTCAAATATTTACTTTTTATAGGTGACAATTATACCAGTAGAATTAATGATAATGAATTTTTACAATAAAAGTGATATTTATTACTACTGTTAAAAATAAAATACCTTTCATTAATGAATATAACTTATTTCCACAATATTATTCAGTAGGTGATCACGAAGAATTTTTCGTTTAAAGATATAAGAGTTCTTTGCTGTAACCGAAGATAACTTAACTAAAATTAGGTGACTTACTGGTACCTGTAACGTCTACGAGATGGCGGTAGAGCCGTTTCCAAGGTAACGTATACAAGAAATATGTTTTTTTTTTTTTTTTTTTTTTTTTTGTAAAATTGCGTTTTGCAGGAAAGACACTTATTTAGGCAAATTTAAAAACCAAAACGTTATCTAAAAATGAAATTTCATCCATATCGTTAGAGCCGTTTCTGATATGTGTAGGAAACTACTAAGAAGAAAGAGTTATGGCCGCGATCATAAAATTATTGCGTTTGAAACAGTAAATGGAAATTCAAAAAGAATTATGTCACAATATTTACCGATTCGGATCGACGAGGTGATGAGGAATTTGTTCATTGATGATGAGTTTCGTTCAACTGATTTTACATCGTTGTCACGAGCATTTTTATGTTATTCGTTTAGGTATCAAAAACCATCGATAAGTATAATTGAAGCCTTTATTGATAAGGTAACTTCTCAATAATTTTTGTGGTAAAATCCAGTGGATGAGAGAAACAAAATCTATCGATTAGTAGTTTATTACATTTCTTGATAACTGTGATCGATATACATCTTTTGAATTAAAATGAATCCTTGTTGATAATTTAGAAAAAGAAGTTTATGTATCTAACAATGCACCAATTAACACATTCCCTTAAAACGAGTAACTGATATTTATTCCGATATATTTTCACAACTACACAACAGAAAAAATATAGATATCGCTTGAGAAACAGTCAATACATTGTTCAACATTTACATATTACATCTGAAGGTATTTATAATTTTAGCTGGACACCTTCTTCTCTGATTATTACAGAGAATATGCGAACTTAATCGGATAATCAAAGACGTGTAGTCTCCTAGGTTCATATAAGATACAGATTTTATATTAATCATAGTACGAATCATGATTAAATAATTGCTGTATCAGATTTCATACTTGTCAGAGCGGTAAGCAGATTTAAAAAAATAATATGATCGTATCCATCCAGGAAATTTGATTGTGATATAGCCATTCATCTCCTTCAATCTGTAAAACTTAAATAAAACGCAAGTAAATTGGTACTAATTTCATTTATGACACAAGTTCTCTTGAAAAAAATAAACCTACTATACACCACCTTGTTTTCATACTGTCAAAATTAACAACAACAACAAAGAAACAACGTCTAACAGTTTTCTTGAAACGGTGTTTTGATCGCTTAACACATCAGTTTATGTACAGTACACAGCATTAACTAAACTGTATGGCATCATTGGAATGAAGTAAAGATTATTACCAGTGATGCTATAAAGATCTTAACCAGGCTAGCTGAGAAGAAATAACTACTTCAGTCACTTGAAGATTTTAAATATTTTACATCACAACGATTCCTTAAGCCACCTCAGTTCTCTGATCGACAGGACATAAGCACTAGTTTTGACGTTCCTGAATTAGAGTGAATAAAAAAAATCCTTAATTACCTAGAAATTTTGCGTTCGAACGAAATACTTTAATGAATTTGAATTTTCAGGATAACTAATAATTAATTTCAAATGGGATGTAAACTCTACTGACGACTTCTTCGTAGTCGGTGTAGTGAAGGAAGTGGAAGTAATTAATACCATTTGAGTAAGCTCAGCTGTAAAATAGATCGAAGTGAATGTTTTTATGAGACTAAAATATAAAACTCACACAAAAGAGCTAGCAAGAATAAGTGTTATGTGACGAAGTAAATTCAGCATTAAGGATTTAGAGCATTATAATCAGTTATAAAGGCAAAGTAAACGGAGAATAAAATTTAGACTGAGTGTGATCTAGAATTACATGAAATATTCGTCCATAGTATACCGTAAGTTATACTAAGTTTAACAAAGCTTTTAAGTAAAGTTCATATTCAAGTGACTTTCTAATAAAGACTATCTGCTCAGATTCCATTTTGACAGATAATTTCCACTACATATACGCCAGTTTCTTTCGTGAACATCTACAAACAGTAGAACGTATCAAAAATCATGCAACGATAGTAGCTTCCATTTGCGTAAACGGAAGTTACATATTTCAACTCATTATATAATGAATATTTATCAATGAAATGGTTGCCATTAACGTCTAGAAAAGTCAACTCATAGGTAACTATTTATCCTTTGTTTCTTTGTATCCTAAGATATATATATATAATTTCATTTTTTTTTTAATTCCGCTACTCTGAACTACCTCAATCCACTCCAGTTATACGAATGTTGTTTAAAAAAATTTCGCCGCCGCATTTTTTGTATGTTAGAGAGAGCAAAGTTGCGCTGCAGCGCGCCAAACAGGCAGGCGCGGGCGTCTATGTTTGTCGCCCGGCAGTCTGCCTGACTCACAGCTGGCGATGACACTGCTCGATCAGACCCACCTGACTGCGCACGCAGCTCCTAACTGGCGCGCTACCTGCACCACACTTATAGATGCCTCCGCGGCGCATTCCTTTCCAGAGGTGTTCCCTCTGTCAGTCGGTGCGTCAAGGCGAGGATAGATATTCCTGTTCACTGTTACAAAATCCAACGTTATATTTCGCCGTAATCCTGTTGATTCTCCTACAACATTCATTTATCAAAGAAAATAATAGGACAAATGCTAATAATACAACATTAAAGTTTTGTGACAATATGAAAGAAGTTAATTCTCTATCATATAGTAGTATCTTCTTCGGTATTTCTATACACAATGCATTATGCTTCTCTTATCAGACACGTAAAAAACTCGTGCGTGTATGAGTGTGTACATTGACCAGAAGTGAAAGTTTATTCTAGTAAACAAATGAAAATTATCAGAACGTTAAAGCACACTTCGTTAGATTATAGCCTTAGTCTTTATTTTGTGTTTAGAACTTTTGTATTGGATAAAAACGCGGACTAAATTATCTGTTAACCATTTTTACAATTTTTAGGATGGGAGAAACATCAGGAAAACAAATTTTTTATTTGGAACGACTAAAAATTATTTTACTATATAGATAATTATAAATACCTGTAAGCTTGTGAGTGTATGATATCGCAGGAGGTTATGAACAATATCGCAGAAGTCTCGATTATGATATTCGGAGTCTGGCACGAGAATACGTAAGGGTCGGATGTGTCAAAATGTCACCGGCAGTATACAAGTTTAATGTGAATTGTAATCCGCTATCATCGTCGCGTAATGACCGAGACTTTGAATAGAAAAAGTGTGGGAGAGAGAGGCAGAGCTAGGACTGTGCATGTGAATTTTTTCTGGAGCTACGATTCACTTTCATCAATCCTTTGCACGAACCTAGCAACTTCGGTGAAGAGGTTTTAAAATTGTCTCGTGGCTAGCGCTGGCGAATGTATGTTGAGTTTAATAAAAAAAAATGATCCGTGATTAACTACATGTGTGTGTAGACTTTCGTCTCCAGCATGTAGTACTACCTGAATATGACTTACTCAACCTTTCGTTAGGCATAGACCACTGGACAGTTATACTAGATGTAGCATGTAACATTATACGAAATCTTAATTTAACATCATGCCCCACAACACACATAATAGTGTTACAATATTTGCAGATAGTATGTTGATGATGAGTATTATCATTAGTTTTATTAGTATTTATAACTATTATTATTATTATTCTATTTCCGTTTTACTTGGTGAATTTGTATCGTATACGTTTGTAATAAAAGTTTCATGGTAACTGAAATTGGAAATATATATTTCACATTCAATGAGATGCACTTGGGTTTAAGTGAGAGCGGCCAGCATCGTAGCTGCTTGCATTAATGAATGGTTTTGTGCGCATGCGCATTACCTTGCGACGCATGTGCATTTAACGCATAACCCAAACAGATTTTTCCTGTCCTGCCCACAGAAGTTTCACTTGAACTGTAAGTTTTGTTTTACACTTAACACTTTGGTCAGATCATTAAAGCTCCATCAGCTGCATATGGGGCTCTGAGTTCAGCTCTTTTCACAATGGAAGATGGTTGCGTTTTCTTCACCTGCTTGCTGAAAACACCTATTACATTAAGGTCATGTATATGATATTCCGAAAGCTCATTTAATTTTTACAACTGTGTCTTGTCCTTAGAGACCGCTGAAAGAATTTAAAACACAGTTAAGTTATATAACAACAGACGTTTTTCTCTAAAGTTACTATAAACAAGCAGAAAGAAGTCGTTTTAACTGAAATATATTAAGTCACATGTTTTAATATTTTGCTTAGCGGTTTGCCTATTATTTCTGTCATACCGTCATTGTGCTCATAACAAAGCATGTACACAGTTAACATTTAATGTCTGCTGTACAGCAGTTAATCTTTGACCGTATTTCCTCACTATTTGTAACAGATAATTCGCGGACTGTTGTTTCGTAAGTACTCATTTGCAAGAAGCCGATTAAGCTTGAAGTTTTAAAATATTTATGGGTATTTCATGACAAACCTCTACAGCGAAAATCATTCCGTATCACTTCGTCCTCCCAAATGATTTTCTGTTAAATTGTAAATATATGTATATTGACAACGTAGTTACTTCCATTAAAATATTTTTCAGATATGCATGTAAAATTAATAATAACGATTAACTAAATAAATTATGATTTTTAGCATTACTGACAGACGACAGTATATTATGCATCAAATATTTTACTAATTTATCTATCTCACTCAGCATTACATGCTTCGATGAAACAATATTTTAGATTCGCTATTTTAATTGGTTCAAAAATCTGTGTCTACTTTGTTTAATCTTTCTATACTCAGAAGTTTCCACGCGAAAATAAAAAAAAACATCGCTTAAAGTCAAATGATTCAGATCAATTTCTGAGGGACTATAAATAATTTAAGGATAAAAGTTTGACATTTCTATGAAAGTATTGTCTCCCGCCTCTAATGACCACGAAGTCAACGAGGGTAAAGCCATAAGCAAAAAAAGAGATGTCACTTGAATACTCTAAAAACATTTTACTGGACACCGGAAAGATCTGTGCCAGATAAAGTAAAATACCACACTTAAAGTTCTAAATTAAACTTAGTGTAATTTGATTCGTGTGAATTTTTTGTTTTGTTCAGTTATATTTTTTTGTGCATTTAAAAAAAATAAAATATCTAAAAAGAAACAGTGAAATGAAAATTAGTTTTCTTAAAAATTACTATTATTTCGCAACTAAAATTCAATCAAGGCTGCTTCGCGTAATATCTTTACAGACTGCATTTATTACCATCTCCCTTTTGTGGATGCGATTAAATTAGGCAGGGAAATAGAAAACACACGTTATTTCCTTTTAAAAAGCATTGGTATACATCTTCCAGGCTGTTGGAGGATGAACAACAATCGGGCATAGGTAAATGGAGACTTTTACGGCGTATTGATTCAATGAAAGCTTCACGGGTGTCCAGCCGGATGGAGTCAAAGAATGACGACGTTTCAACAGACTGTTGATTTCTAGAAGGAATTGTCTTAATAGACCTGATGAAGACAACCGAGCAGTTTGATGAAACGTCGTCATTCTTTAACTCCATGCGGCTGGACACCCTTGAAGCTTTCATTGAATCGGGCATAGGCTTAGCAACAAATGTCACGTGTTGATTAAACATGGAGGACCATCCCCTTTAAACACTAAAAATAAAATTTCTACTTGGCAATCACATAAATATCTAAGCCAGTCACAAATTTCCTTTAATAAAGTATAATAGTTAATAGACCAAAATAATTAGGTGGCTTAAAATAATAACAAACGTTCACAAACAGGACTAGCATTATAATATTACATTTTTTTAAATTTAGACCTAACAAAATATGTACAATTTTTAAATAAAAGCTATTTACATTTTAAAAATTAAAATGAACAAGCGTTACCCCTACTTTTAGGCAGAATAGTAATAGCGATTTTATATTATCACTGATATATTAAATCCTTAATATGTAAAAAGTTTGACGGGTTCGTCCTGGAGGAGGCATATTAAGCCATTATGTGAGAGGCAGGACAACCAGTTCCTTAAATTCCCCTGAGACCTACAGCTCAACGTGGAATTAGAACCACGGAATGACCTGGCTATGTTCATATGATCAAACACAACTCTTAAAAATTCCTGCACCCACCCAGATTTAAACATGGAATCGGAGCAGCGAGCTATTGAAATCTAGTACCATAACCACTAAGCTACCGGACCGCTCATTAGTAATAGGTATTTACTAAAAAAAACTTTAACTTTAATACCTCAACTTGGCTGTATGGTTTCGGTAGTTAATAATAAATAAAATAAAAAAATATCAAGTGCTTTATGTCAAATAATAGATTGCAAAAAAATTGTATACTGAGAGTAAAACCGTAGAATTCTGTAGTTTAACAGAATGTTCGAGATACCACGACCATTCATGCGTCACATTGGTTGCATGTGTAGCCTCGAACAATGAAAACAGTTTCGCTCCAATCCTCGAAGTGTTTGGTTTGTGAATGTGTGCTAGTTTCTGAAGAATACGACACAGACTGATCGCAGCCGTTACGAAACATTTCTTAGTCTATATGCAGATGCGGTTTATTAAAATGTGGTGTGGCTTGGGAGCCCGCGAGGAGAAGAGAAATTAATGTGGGTGTAAGGCAAGCGCGCTACATTTGCGCTGTCTCCAATCTAACGCACGGCGTGCTATAGATAGCTCTGTCCACATCCCGAGCAGTCTCAGTACCTATGAATCATTTCTGCCCGGTCGTTAGCCCCTTTAATGTACTGTAAGACAGTCCGTGCTGAGCCGTGGGATTAATACGGCGCCTCAAGAGAGGAATGTGCGCCACCGGTAGTCATCCTCTCAGGAGCACCTGTTACATGCCAACAAACTTTGTTTATTGTTTCATATTGCGATAATATGTATATAAAAAAAACCAATTGGCAGTCATTGGACACTGCTGACAGAAGTGAAAACTTAAAACTATGAAAATGATACGCGCAACACGCCATACTTGTAACTAAAGATATACTATTAACGTCAGCATTTTATTATCTAGACGCGAACTTATAATATTTTACCTATCCAAAAATCTCCCAACGCACCTAAAGAAGTCCAACTTATTCCACAACCCGAAAGTTTGTCGAATCTTCCCGAAGGAGATGTACAAAGCAATTGTATCAGAGGCAGAAAAACCAATTCCTTTCCTCAGGGGCCTGCAGTTTAACGAGGAATCAGAACCATGGATTGAACCGGCGTAGCTCATATAATCAAACACAACTCCTAAAAATTCGTATTTACCACGGGATTTGATCCCGCGACCGGAGAGAGAAACTTTCCGAAGTAAGAGCCTTCCCGCTGAGATACCAGCCCGGCTTTGTTTTGAAGTATACGTGTGCCTAGTACTGTCAAAATCGGATAAAAACTCGGGTATGTATTATTAACGTTGACAGAAATTAAGATGAGGTAAGAAAGGAGGAAACGGTTTAAGTTTTTGTCAATCAAACGTAAACAGTTTTTTTTTATTTCTTTTGAAAAAATGTACAAACATTCATTTTTACATACTAGATACAAGTATAATCTATACTTTCACGGCTGTCAGAGCGCAATACGTCAAGCTACAGATAGACCGCTATTACAACATGTTATTGACACGAACTCATAACATTTTACACATCCAAAAAACGTCCAACGCGCTTATCGTCATAGATTTACCCCTGTCCAAATATTGTTTAATGCACCTATAGAAGTTTTCACTTCAAAAACGATAAAAAATATTATGTTGGGAGCAGTTAATTATTACTTATATTAGTTAAATTAGTAATTATTTTAAAATGAATAATCTTGATGAGATTACTTTTTCATTTACAAAAATAAAAAAAATTACCGTTTATTAAACAAAATGACAATTTTAAGAAGTAATTAAAAAAAAACTACATTCATGATTTGAATTTACACTTTACAAAAATGATTTTTACTCGTGAAGGGTGCCAACTCAGTTAACATAAAAATTGTTTGAGCATTGATAAACTCTTGTATTATGCAGGTCTTCCTGACATGGCGTCCCAGGTTCGATTAAAATCGAATTGCAATGCAATTTTAAATGTTTCTCAAAGATATTTATCTTTGTTTGCAGCCATTCATCTCCACAGCTGCGTCTGTTCACACACTGCTCACACATCCACAAGCTGCGACATAGGAAGGTGGATTCACCATCCATAAACGCTTATCACAGTTCCGCACCATCTGCCGCACTAAACAGCACTAAGCAGCTGGATCCTCTTCCGCAACTCTGCGGCGAGCCCAGTCACCGAGCCGGCCACTGCGACTCCAACAATAGTCAGCCTCTCTGCCTCCACACGCCTGGCCTCCGCTTCCGGTTGTTTTTACAGGAAAAGAAAAAAAAAGACGAAAGCCTTAAGAGCTGTTTCACATACGAGGCACATCCTACCAAAAAAAAAAAAAACCTATGTCACTCAATTCACCTCACAAAAGTTATACTTGGCTTTCTCTTTCCACAAACTATAAAAACGTGCCGATCCAGGTTTGTCTCAACATCGCCATACCAACGATAAGCAGAAAATGCCCCTGGCCAGGCTAAACTCTCTGCTGTGTCAAACACTTAGCCCGCACTGGAACAATGACCCCATCACGGGGACGTGCCTGCTGCTTAAACAGAAAATTACTTTTACTGTTTCGCAGCTACAATTATCTGTTCTGCTCCGTTCTTGACAGTATCACAATTAAGAAATGATTCAATTGTTGATGATTTCAATAGTTTTATTACGAAGAGTTGTAGATGAATAAAAACACAATACAATTATAATGGCAGATTACTTATGTAACTACGTTTAACCATCTACGGTTATATAGGAGTAAGCTTACCTGGAATTTGAAAGATGTTACCAGAATCATCTGATAATGGGACTATGGAGTTCAACAAAATATGAAATTAGTATAATTAAGTAACCACTGATTACGAGTCAACGATTAGAGCTGACGACGCACTTTGAAAGAACTCCAGTACCTAGAATAGCCACGCAAATCTACTATAGCAAGCCATGAGAAACACTTCCACCACCGCATTAGAGGCGTGTTTAAAATTAGAACTGATTCACGAATACAAACAAAAGATGTTAAAAGTGAAACAGTGGCGAGTAAAGGTTACGGATAAAACTACTTCGAAAGCAATAAAAGGAAAGAACTGGAGAAGTTGAAGAATTCTGAAGCTATAGAAATGAATAAAGATACCTAAAATAGACAAAAAGTACTTTCATAACGAACTTTCATAACGAACTGAATGCCGAAAGTGTGGCTTCTGGCGAACACAAGCCTATCATTCAATGGATGCCAGCGATGAATAAACTTTATCGCTGAAAATTCAATGTTTTGTTTGTGCTGTTGGATTTTAATTTAAGTAATAGGTTGTAATGAATCAGAGAATTGTAACAGTAAGATTTTTTGCTTAAGAATTTGGGTAATTACAAAATATTATTACAGAAATTAGTTATAGACTATGGAGAACGAACTACTGGTTGTATTGATAATAAATAAATAAGAAGACTATATGCACCAAGCAAATGGTTGATATTGCCACCTCAGTAACAAGCATCTATCATTGATTTACAGAATTATTGTCATATGGAGCAGGCACTTACTACAATGTGTTTGGTTACGTTGGTTATTTAATCTGTCATCTACCTTCACAAAATGAATCCGAAGAAAACTAAAAGATGTTGTTACGTTGCAAAATAACATTGAAGAAAGTTTGGGTTGAGACTATGCAACCTATCACATGCATTTAGACTATCAAAACTAATAGAACATCGTCCTGTGGATGGTAGGTATCATTCCGTCTTGGCTTTTGGGAGTACGTGGGTTCAAATTCCCTTCCGGCTTCCTGATTTCGTTTAATACCGGGAAGCTTGTTTCTCAAGGCTATGGCCGAATTCCTACCAGTTTTTTGTCCCCCGTTCCCTGCAACCTCTACTGACATTGTCGTCGACAAGGCGTTAAGTCACCAAATATATATAAATATAAAAAAACATAAATCTTCTGAGCATAAATGTATCGCGGATATGCAGGATTATAGGATTGTAGTAAATTGCGAAGTGTATCCTTACTCAAAGAAAGTCGAAAATCTGGCCACGAATTGTTTGGCAATGATTACGCAATGAAGTCTAAGAGAAATGAGGCGCTGTGTTTAGACTGGTTGACATTGTTTATTGTTCTCTAAGAGTTGTCAGAGGTTTTATGACTGCTCACTTGACGTATATAGGGGCACTGCCCTACCCTGTTACAAAAGTAAACCAGGAGTTGGAAAAACAAGGAGATGGGAAAGAGGAGGGGAGGGGAAGGGATGATATTTCAGTGTGTTTACGTTGCCGAGCACACAAGAAGCAAAGGTGAGGTTAGGATTTGTGTGACAGTCAGCAGCTGGTAACCAGTGCTAGCGCCGAGATTCACCCAGTCCACGAAACGAGCTTACGCACTAAATTTTCGTTATGATTTATTCAGACGCGCGGTCTGCGGCTGTGTTTACTGCCGGACGGCTCTCCATTATAAATTCTGCGGCCCCCGGATGGTCTGCAGGAAGGCAGCAGTTGTTTCACGGATTGTCGCCTCTCAGCCTTTATGTTTTTCTGTGCCAACCTCTCCATTAATTTTTACACCACCTCAGGGAACGAAATTTAAAATCTAGTTCCATCAAAAATTAATGACTCTGAAGTCGTTCGCCAAAGAAGTTTTAGCAGTAAGTTTGGTATCATAAGTAGTACTGGCGCATTGATTAAGAGCACCAGCCTCGAGTTACCAGTGGTATCGAGTTTTCCCAAATGTGATTACTTCTTGCTGTCTAGCGTTTATACTTTCCTAGGATACGTTTTGCGACGAATTTTTCTAAAGGAACAACTACCCATAATCTTGTAACTTTTGCAGTTTTTCATATAATTACACACACACACACACACACACACACATATATATATATATATATATATATATATATATATGTGTGTGTGTGTGTGTGTGTGTCTTTTGCGAAGAGCTATATTTTTCCCTTCATCTTCGTGTTCATCTTAGCATTAATCCCGCATTGCTGGGTCTGCTTTACTGGACTTCTTCTTCCATTTGTACCTATCTTGTACATCTTCAGATGAGGCATTGACTAGATCCATGTCTTCTCGCAAGGTATCCAGCTTGCGCTTCCTGGATCTCCCTCGGTGTCTTCGTCCCTCCGGTCTTCGTGCTGTTCTCTCCACTGAAGTAGTACATGGTCGTACCATCGCAAACGACCCTCACGCATTTTTTCAGGGATTGGAGGCATAACAAACGCCTCCCTAACGTTGTCATTCTTGATGCGATCCAGTCTAGTAAGTCCCTGCCGAATCATCTTCATTCCCATGGCATGCAGTTGTTCATGTCTTTTCGTGACTGGCCAACATTCAGTTCCATACAGCGCCACTGGATGAACGATGGTTCTGTACAACTTTGATTTATGGTACAGTGGCAGTCGAAAAGGAATCCTGTGACTTTACGCACCTCATCCAGGATGAGTTGACTCTGTTTCGGATATTTGGAGTCTCTGACCATCCGAACAGAGTACTTTTCCCAGGAATTTGAATTCAGGTGACTTAGGGAGCTAACGCCGTCGATCTTAACAGACCCATTACTCGGTCTTCATGCCGTATTTGTAGAGGGAAGATTTCCATAGCGGATTTGTTGTTCCCATTCTTGCCGAGACTAGCAGGCGACCATGATATTATCCGCATAGAGCAATGTCCAGGGGAGCGGAGAGAGTAGTTCTGCAGCAATGGTGTCAAGACAGAGGATAAACAGGAGTGGGGACAAAGCTGATCCCCCATGAGCACCAACTCTGATGGGGACAGAGTCAGAATTCCCTGCATCACATCGAACATAGCTGGTGACATTACGATATAGCAGCTGTATCCATTTAACACATACCTCTCGTAACCAATTCTGTTTCAGTGAATATCAGATTAAATCTCAAGGTATCCTATCGAAGGCTTTTTCAAGATCTTAAAAAGCTATGTGCAATGGTTTTCTCTTTTCAAGGTGCATCTTTCTCCCTCCATACTTAAACAAAATCGATAAGTGAGGTATCATTTTAACGATTGAGTTCTTTGCTTTGCTAACATAATTTAATAAGAAAGTCATTTTTCGAAATTTTACTCCTAAATGGTAATGGTAATGAACAATGAAGGTCACGGGTATGTGATAGTTCAGATTCAGGCTTGTTTCTGTTAGTGAAACATTTCATTACTTATATTCGTTTCGTTAGACTTTGTAAGTGCTTTGCTACGTTCCTGTCACATTTGCCAAATAAACAATTACAGTTGAGCCGGTTCTTCTTTCATTTTACTAATCTAGTCTCAAAAAAGTGTAGTTGTTTTTGGGTGATCCTTAATCTTTCAGCATCAGCCAGATGTATTAATCAAAACAGCCCTTACCAGTTAGTAATCACTAAACAATGGTAAACTTCAAAGGATTTATTCCTACACGATCTTTGCCCGGCATGCAATGCCTCTTTTTCTTTCTTAAGTGGGTACGCATAGACAAAACAGACACATTTACGTGTTCAAAATAAAGGAAAGAGAATAATTTTTGTGAGTTAAATTCATATTGAAAAAGTTTATTCTAATGCTTTAGGATATACAATATTTTTGGTCTTTCATTTTCTGCAAAAACAGACGCTTTTTTTGTTTTTGTTTTTATTTTGATAGTACTGAGCACACCTATGTTTAAAAACATAGCGGTGTGGTAGCTCAGTGGTTAAAACTATTTATTTGAAACGTTTTTTGGTCTGGTTCAAATTCTGGTAGAAGCAGGAATTGTTAAGAGTTGTATACGATCAGTTGCTTGGTATGTCCCCTTCGGTAGGATCCAACCCACCTTCGGGTTGTGAACTAAGTTAGTTTTTTTTTTTTTTTACTTTTAAACAAAGAAAAACATACTGTCTTCAACGTTTCTCGGCTGCTGAATATGAAAATTATAATGTTTTATTCCTTTTGATCTGATTGTAGTAAAAATCCTCCATCAGCATCCACATTGGCAGATTTCCCTACCGAAAACAAAAAACGGAAAAGTTGCATTAAGAGGGTAGAAGGAGAAGAGCGATGGCAGTTTTGTAAACTAAATGTAAGCATCAGTTTTCATTTATTATAAAACATCCGTGTGCAAGGTTCCGTCAGGATCGGAAAAAAATGTAGATTTTTAAATTTCAAGTTCGAATACCATGGTCAGCAACTGTCCAATTGGAATCAGTCCAACGCCGTTTGACAAGAAAATGTTATGGGCACTCAGAATGTCATGGATATCCCTGTCCACTTTGGCCTTTAAACCACTTTCGAGTTATTGGCAAAAAGACTAAATAGTTCCAACTGTAAATTTTTTTTAAGGGAGAGTGGTGGGTATTTGTAAACCAAATGTAGGAATTATTTTTCTCATCGTTTTAAAGTAAACGTGTGTAAAGATTCATCGGAATCAGATACAAACAGTGGATTTTTATAAAGAAAATTTGCAAAAATTAACTGAGGTAAAGGAAAAGAAAGGTTGGATTTTGCAAACCAAGTATAGACAGTGTTTTTCTATTTGTTTTAAAGTAAAAAAAACTAAGTTAGTCCACAATACGAAGAGGACATTGATAATATGCTAAATACTATCATACCCTGATAAAATCTATTGGTTAGTATCAACAACGTTGACAAAAATTGAGGGCTGGCGTAAAGGAGTAGAGGGATTAGTTTTTTGTAAACCAAACGAGGATAGTATTTTTCTCTTTGCTTCAAAGTAAAGAAACGAACTTAGTTCACAACCTGATAGTTGATTGAATCCTCCCGGAGGAGGTACACTAACCAATTGTGCCAGGGGCAGGACCGCCAGTTCCTACATTTTAATGTGGAATCTGAAACACAGAACGTCAGGGCGTCCCTCAGATGATCATATGCAACTCATACAAATTCCTGCTTCCCCTTGATTTGAAACCGCAGCCCAAGACGGAAACTTCCGTAAGTAACTGCTTTAACTATTGAGCTATAGACCACTTTGTTTTGAAGAATATATGTGGTAAGTGCTATCAAAATTGGTTTAAAAACTCTGTGTTTGTATGAACAACGTAGGCAAAAATTAAGGTGAGGGGATGGGGAATGTGTTTCTTAATGCAAACCAAATATAGCCAATATTTTTATGTTTGTTAAAAAATACTAACTTAGTCCACATCCCGAAGGTTGGATGAATTATGCCGAAGGAGTACTAAGTTATACCGTAATCTAAACCTGGGAGCTTACGAAAGTAAGTTAGTTAACCAGTGAGCTTCCAGACGGCTCTTTTTTATTATATATGAAATGAAATCTCAACCACGGAACTTCCAGAGTTGATCATATGTTAAAATTCAGCTCATTAAAATTCCTGCTCCCACAGGAATTTGAACCTGAAACCATAGACAAAGATTTTCGGAAGTTAGCGCCGTAACCACTGAGCCACAAGACCAATCTGATTTAAAGTAGTGTATATTTGTGCTAAGTACTATAAAAATCGGATAAAAGTTATGGCTTTGTAGGAACAACGATGGCATCAACTAAGGGTGGGTAATGGAGGAGAGGAATTAGGATTTGTAAACGAAATTCAGACAGTATTTTTCTATTTCTTTTAATGTACACAAATGCAGAGATCCATTAAAATAGGATAAAAATTATATGTTTGTATGAAGAACGTTGTCAAAAATTTAGGGAATGGGGGTAAAGATGGAAAGAGGCGGATTTTATTGCAAAAAAAATGTAGACAGTATTTTTGTTTTTGTTTTAAAGTTTATACGTGTGAAGTTGCATCGATATCTAATAAAAACTGTGGGTTCGTGTATCGAATATTTGGAAAAAAAATGAGGGGTGTATAGCGAGAGATGGGGTGGGTTTTTATGGATCTTTTTTGGTCAAAAACCTTCGCAGGCACGCACATAATAACCTCACCAATGTTTGATCGCAATCGGATGAATGGTATAGGAAGGCATATAAAACGAACAAACAAACAATCAAACATTAATTTTTATATGTTAGAATAGGTGATACCCGCGACTTCGTACGCGTGGGTTAAGTATTTCTTTGACTGAATTCAATACAGAAATTTGTTGGTAACAAAGGATTGGTCCCAAACAACACCGAGTCGGCATAATATGACAGGAAAGCGATCACTATATCATTCTACCGTCGAACCTGTCTCTTGAAGAGAATCAATTTCAAACATATTTAAAAACAGGAAAACAAACGTAGGTGAGGGGTGTGGGGGCTATTAACTGAGGGCAACTTTATTTCAGCTTGTCTTTTCTTCTTTCTTCAGAATGAGCATCCGATTCTTAGGTTCTAATAACTTTAGCTGCTCGTGCTCTGTTAGAGCTACAACTTAGGCCAGTTTACACCCACAAGGCATGCCAAAAAAGAAGGCAAAATAAATTTTGTGCCAGAATCATTTAAGCAGACACAAAGAAATTGGAAAGAAAAAAATCGACTTCTATACTAAAAAATACGTTTTTTCTCTAAACGAAATTTATTAACAAATTATACACTAACATAATGCGCGAGAAGCACACCTTGAGCAACCGACGTAACAATACAGACTAACACACACATCCGTTGCTCTGTCACCATTCGATAAGTTCTCAAAATTTCGTGACAACAACTGTTAATCATACCGAAAAAAATGTCCTGTGCCCTCCCTACAGATTTTCTTGTCAAATTCTGTCAATATCGGTATAGGCATTTAGTTTTCAAAATGTAACAAAAGACAGAGACTTACTTCCTCATTTCTAGTATTATTACTGCAGATCACACACACAATCTGACAGCGAATTACCCCTGAGGGATCAATATAACGTAAAAAAGTGTACACCTACAGCATTGCAAGACTACCTACGATTTGCCTCGCATTGCACCCTTAATTTTGTGATATCTCCAGTTTAACATTCAATCCGAATAACCAACGGTCCAGGCGTGACTCTTACGATCAAAAACAATTTTTAAAAATCTTAGTCTCCACGGAGATTTGAATTGGAGACTACAATCCAAACATTAGTAAGCAAGCGCTTTGACCACGGAGATAACTGACCGCTACACGGTAAAACAGTACAAAGACCTCCATATCCGACGCGCAGTTCAGTAATTTTTCGAAATTATAAGACAAGATGAATTATTTATGCAGATAAGTTTTCAACCAAATGTAGACTATTTTTCACCTTGTTTCAAAGGATAAGTTTACGAAGTTTCATCGAGATCGGGGGAAAACTGTGGATTTGTATGAAGAACAAACAAACAAACATTCATCTTAATATATATATAGACTGAACACTAATGTTATTCTAATCTTTCCAAGTATGCCAATTAATTTCAAACTTGTCGTATTTCCCGTGCTTTATTAGAAACGATAGTCTTATACTTTGTACAGACTTAAGCACTTTTAATGAACTCTAACACAACGCCACGTTAATTAAAAAATCGGACTTCGTTTACACAAGTTCTCCTTGTAGTGGTTGTTAAAAGGGATTTTGCTTTTATAATCAATTTGTAGGTTTATAAATATTTCTTGTTATTTGTATTATCACGATTCATTATTTGACTGATCTTCACAGCTTTTATTAGCCAACCAAACTAGGCAACACACTCGTAGTTAGTTGTTGCTAATGAAATTTTTATTTCTCAGAATAAGCAAACTGGCCTTTGCCAAGAAACCACTAAATGTCAAAAAAATAAATTATATTAAAATGTATAGTATAATTGTAGGATGTCATATCAGTAATCCTACTTCCCCCCCCCCCCCCCCACCTCAATTTCCCCATACAGTTTTGATAGCAATGAAAGAGTAAATGGTAATGGTAAACTTGATATAGTAGGACAGATAACTTGTTTCTCTAAGTTCAATCCAATACCAAGAAAGTCATAATAGTAATTATGGAAAGAAGAACGTTTCTAGTAAGGAGAGCTTGCATCTTACAGTTATGATTGCTTAAAAACATTAAACAATATTCAAACTTTACATTTACAATTCTTTAGAAAAAAATAAAAAAATGTCTTGATGAATTTTTCAGTTGAGTTCCAATTGGTTAACACTGCATATTGTCTGTAACACAGATGGATACACCCAGTTAATATTCTTATCACTTAATACTAATAACAATATAACAGGATTAAAATAAGTGTGTATATTAGAGTATGTAACATCTAAACATTGAATAGGTATCCTGACTAAATTTGTGTGCAGGATGAGGTGGTACGCATAGTTTTGCCCCTCTACAAATTCAAAAACCATTTATCTGTATTTCCATTACATTTTTTCCCCAGTTTTCCATAAAAAAACAACAGTATGTTTGTAACTAACCTTACGTTACTAGAATAGTACAATTGCAAACCAACTTTAAAAATACACAGAGAACTCTGTGAATGTTTAAAACCATTATTCTTACACTGCTTTGATCCATAATCATAAATATAAATTGCCTCAACACTGGCAAAAATGTTACAATTTACATCCTTCAAAATCACCAAATTACCTGCTCCATTTACCTTCACTAAACTCTGTTCCATCCTTTTTACGTCAAAAAAAGTTAACTGTTCCTTTAGTTACTCTGGCGCCAAGAAACGTCACCGACTTACAAGCCTTTTCTACTGATTCAGCTGTTTTCATATAAGCTACAGTCTGTTTACTTTCATTTTGAAACTCATGTTTTAAGAATAAATCTTCTTTGACAATCAGACTATTCTCTACAGGATCTATATCAATATTAATTGTAATATCAATTATCCCATATTCTTTATTTACTGCATTACTACCTTTACCTTCAATCATATAATAAAAAGATTCACACTGCAATGTGTTCATAGGTTGTTCAACCCCTCTAATTATCAGATCGCTATCAGTAACAGTATCTACTAAAGGTTTCTCGTTGTATATCACAATTCCCTCTTTTAACTCTTTGTAATTCTCATTAGCCCTTCAAAATACTCACTTATCTTTACTCGTAAACCATCATAAAATTCTTGGATAACTGTCTCTAATCTAGATAGACGATCATCTAAAGTCTTATCAAAGGTTTTATTTCTTCACTTAATTGTGATGCAAATCGAAACAGGTTGTTTTCCATGGCATCTTCTGTGACTATTTCAGGTTTGTTATGTCCAACAGAAACTTGTAAATCTGGAACACTGATTTCTTGAGATACCACAGTACTTTTCTCTAATGGTGAAAATGTTTCAATGCAAGTAGACTGTAATTCTGATGCTAATAACGAAAAATCATCATCTGTGACGTTCTTCTGACTTACAGGGTCCCTGTCAGCAAAGATTTCGTCACCCTCCATGTTAATAACAATAAATTCACCTAGTAATTTGCTAAGTATTATTCTGCGATTATTGTAGAAATGCTAATGTCCTGTTGTTAGCGTCAGACTTCTAGATACACATAAAAAAGTGTATCTCACTTTGTGGACCACGTAAATTATATCTTCACTAACCAAAAGTTTA
Source organism: Vandiemenella viatica (assembly GCA_031002005.1). Taxonomy (NCBI): domain Eukaryota; kingdom Metazoa; phylum Arthropoda; class Insecta; order Orthoptera; family Morabidae; genus Vandiemenella; species Vandiemenella viatica. The sequence goes on along the minus strand of JARYHS010011408.1, from coordinate 57,693,282 downwards.
CCTTAGTTAATGTCTTTAGGATCAGAAATACTGTAACCATAATTGCTTGCATAAAAAACAAAGTGTAGAAAAAATCACTTATATTTCGACGTCTTTCGTAGCCGGCTGGTTCACTTTATCTTCAATCAGCTGTTTGTTGTGTCTGAGTTGAATAATTTCGTATAATGGCTTGTTCCCGCTCCGCCGCTAGTCACACTGCATGTTCCCAAAGAGTATTCTTTCTTCCTTTCTTGATCTTAGGCCTTCTGATAAACCAGATTGTCAGTTTACGCTGCAAATCCTTTTCTATACCACTTAAGGTCCTATCACGGTCGCCATGTAGTATTTTCCGTGCTTTATTAGAAATGATAGTCGTATACTTTGTGCAGTCTTAAGCACTTTTAATGAACTCCAACACAACACCACGTTAATAAAAATCGGACTTCGTTTATACAAGTTCTCCTTACAGTGCTTGTTAAAAGGGATTTTGCTTTTATAAACAATTTGTAGATTTATAAATATTTCTTGTTATTTGTATTATCACGATACGATACGACTGATCTTCAAGTTTTCTATTAGCTAACCAAACTAGGCAACACACTCGTAGTTAGTTGCTGCTGAGGAATTTTTTGTTTCACAGAATAAGCAAACTGGACTTTGCCAGGGAACCTCAAAATGTCAAGGATATAAATTATATTAAAATGTATAATATAATTGTAGGATATTACATCTGTTATCCTACAAACTCTCTATTTCTGGAGATCCAACGACGCAAACTACTGTGCATCTCATCGTGAAAAACGTTCTACGAGGCTATTCAAACTTAAATAGGTCGTATGTAACTACTGACAAAAATACTGAAATAAAGAAATGCGTTTTCTATCACTCAGCATCCAGTGTAAAGTGTCATGTTTTCACAGGTATAACTGAAGCTGAAAGCAACTAAGTGATATCGTAAAAATTACCAAGAAAAAAAGAATTGTCAGTTTGATAAAGAAAAGCATACCATTATATAAATGAGACGGGATGTCTTCAGATATATCCGAGAACGTTACTGGGATGACTTGCACACTTGTGAAAACATCTATAAACAGAAAGATTTTTTTGCCAGGAAATGCTTGTAGTTCTGGTAGGATAGTACAAAAAGTGTAGTTTTGTTGAATAATGGTGGTATGTAAATTATTTATTTAATATTATTTTCTGAATAAATCACGAATTTCAATTTAAATTTGACCTCACTTCGTATAACGCATGTCTTCTTAAAACAAGTCCATTAGCATTGAGCCACCGTTGTCTGGTGGCTCAGTGGTTAAGGTTTATGACTGGATATTGAAAAGTATCCGGTTCCAATTCGGGTTGAGGGTTTCAAACCCCCCTAAGCTTGACCTTCACCCCTGTCACAGCTCACTGAAGTACGCCAGAATGCTTCCGTGGTTCGGATTCCTCGTTATATCTCGGTTCCCTATACTCTGTAGGATTGCCGGGAAAGCTTAAGACGACTAAGATATGGGCGCATTACTCAGACAGTAAAAACCCTACTACCAGTTCATTACTCCCATGCGAACCTTTACCTTTATTCTTGAACTCTTGTCTTCAACATCACTTACAATTCTTTACCAGGCTGGACCATTAATACACAACAAATGAAGTAGATGAATCAGCACTGATAAAACTTTCAAAAGAAGTAACTCTCCGCTGAATATTTTCTGCTTCAGCATTCAGTTTACACATGGGAAAACAAAGTGAAATTAATGAACTTATTTCAACATATTTGCAATACTTTCCACATATTTCTGTAAGTCATCGTTGCTATCTCAATATTGTAATTTAATTTCAAAAGAAGACGATTTTACTACCGTAACAAATAAACAGATTCGTCACAATCAGTAAACAGAGCTCAAACATTGTAGCTGAGACTAGAATATTTTGCTTGCCTTAAACTGATAGTCAATTATATAATAAAAGCTCTCCCTGGTTTCTATCAACTGACTAAGTTTATGACTGAGAAAGATTTTAGTCATCCTGGATAGTAAATCTGTAACTACACTAACGTGTGACATCCATCGCGTCAAAATATTCCTCCGCATGTAACAAACTAATGTTCACGAATATTGCAGCTCCAAGAAAGAATCGTGAGAATAAAATAAAGTTGATACTATTTAACCTTTGAACTATAGTAAAGACATAATTTTATTTCAGAACAGCAGAGCAATTTTAATTTCAGAACCCATGTATTCTAAGAAGCAATAATGTGTTGCTATAAAGTCTTGCATGGATGCTTGTACATTTCCGGTGGTATTGATAGCTAGAGGACAATGAATGGTAGGTTGCTGAGTTAGCTCGTTCCAACGATATTTAATAGCCTACATGTCTGATCATCGATACAGTGCTGTGGAATAACCTGACAGTAAGCATTCTAATGTCCTGCTGTAATGTAACGCGAAGAATGTTCTAAAGATAGGTTGCGACTAAATCTCTATGTAGTATTTGCTGTTGTGATTGAATAGGGATCCGACTCATTTTGTATAGGTTAATATCGCGAATTGTATCCAATATGGCTGCATATCATTATATATTGCATTGGGAAACATGTGATCCTCTAAAATATATTTCAAAAGGAAATCATCAACAAGAAGTCTACCAATGAGGATGTTACAGTAGTCCAAGTTAAAGTGAAACATTTTAAAAATCAAAACATTATCACTTAAGATAATGATTTAAGAAAATGATTTTTCACAGGAATTCTATAAGATGTTTGTATCTTTGTAATAATATTTCCCGTAGTTGGTGTGACCCTGATCCATATGCAGAGTACTAATTGGTAGGCTTAACATATTTTCACTCGAATACTATCCAGTCAAAAAAAAAAAAAAAAAAAAAAATCTACATGTTTCTGTAACTGTTGTTTAATATCTAGTTATCTTACACACATCGCCTCAGTTCAGTCATTCATTTACAGTGTGATCATCTGCGTAATAAACCCACGAACTACTTAGCTTTTCTTCATGCATTTTACCACCATACATTCATTGTAAAATCACCTCTTTCACACTGAAATAATCGATTATGAGTTTCCCTCGTACCGAGCTATAATCAAATTGATAAGAACTAACATTCATTAGGAAACGTTCGTTTGAATTCTTAAACTCACCGACAATGTTCACCTCTGTGGTTCTGTGCTGAATTCTGGTTGCGTTTTATTCACTTCAAACAAACATTGTTAATGTTTACGGATCAGTACCGAAAAGGGATCGGTGTCACATTCCGCAGTATGTCTGCCATTCTTTATAAGGTTCTTGATCGTAAATCAAAAGTGTTCCAGATTTCAAATACCTTCCGTTAATCCAAAATCAAATATATTATTCAAAACTTTGTAAGACCAGGGTGTTCCATAGAAGCAAGTTTTTTCTGCCTCGGCGTGTTGGGTATAGATATTTAGAGGACTGACAAATTGTTTACTATTTTTTTTTTTTAACTGGAAATTGTCAAACGCTCTACTATATACGAACGTGAATTTTTTTCTCAATATAAAAAGTATTTAAACAGTAGCAGCTTTCTCTTGTATTTTACTGAAACTGAATGATAGCATTAATAGCCATAACGACGTGACAATACTTTGGAGAACCTTGGAGTTGACTCTAACTAGCAAAGATGTGTCAAACATTGATTCCCATGCCAAACAAATCACGTCTCACCTGCCAAATGTTAAATGTGGGTTTAAGTCTCTAGAACACAAAAGTCTAACAGTGAGAGGTTAGTCTTGCACAGGCAGGATTGTTGTTAGTTTGTACAAAGCGATAATCAGAAAGTTAGAAGAAGTTTCGTTTCTGACGGAATCGCGGTCAACGACGCATGTTTATTTTTCTTGGCTGTTGGCGGACAGAGTAGTGTTAATGGATCCACTTACAATTGCCAAAGCGATCAGGACAGCTACATGTAAGAAAATTAGAACCTGATAACACTTTTCTAGAGAGGCCAAAAACTTTAAAACCTAGACACTAGATGAGGTATCATGTTGAAACTTAACCTGATAGAAATATTTAATTCTCGCTCTTTGCTAAGTTAAACAGAAAACGTAAAAATAAGCATAAAAAATGAGCTAAATGAAACAAAGGCTGGGCAAAACTTAAATAATTTCTTTTCACAGAGATTTTAGGTCAATGACTTTAAAGGAAATGTTGATACCAAAAAGGGCTCCAGGCTCATAAATCCTACAAGACGAATAATGTGAGAGTAGGATATGACAGAGGAAAATAGTCATGTGGATGAAAATTAATGTCATTGTTTACACCGTCTCACCTTAGCCGTAAAAGTAATTCGAAAGATCACGAAACGATAATGAGTTCAAACATCTAAAAATATTTACAGAATAGTGATGACATTAGAGCATTATGGTCTAAATAGAAGATCATCAATATTTTTTTCAGAACTCATAGCAACACAAAGCTCTATCATAACTGCAAATGGTCCTTATAACTTCAGAATTTGTATATTGCACTATTACCACAAGCTGGCACTCGATTTCAGGCACAAGGGAGTGGGAAGATTCTCTTTTTTTAGGTAAGGGTGTCAGGGATTGGAATGAGTTACCAAGAGAAATGATGAATAATTTACCGAAAACGTTGAAAGAATTTAAAGATATAATTTGTAGAGGGCAAATGTAGGTGGCTGCAGGATAGGGGGAAGATGGGGGTGTAGGGAAATATCCACCGGAGCCTGTGCTCCATTGCAATTAAATTAAATTAAATTAAAAATTTAAAAAATTATCAATGAAGCGAAATCTTTCCTAAGGTGTTTAAGTAACATATTCCTATAAGATGTGCACCAGGACGATACTACCAGAAAATTCATAGTGATGCTATAAGTATTACTTTTAAGTGCAACAAACGTTTCCACGACTCAAGGCTAAAATTAATCATATGCGTGAAAATCATAATGTGCTTTTCGAGTTGATTCCTGCTATTTGTGTCATTTATATTTTAGAGTGATGAAAGATAATTACATAATCCCAAATAATTTCTTTTAGATACGTCAAAAAACACTTAAATTAACAGTCTGTATTGAGTCACAGATCACAATATTAATTTTTTTTATTCTTTTTTTTTTTTTCACGTTTTTTAAAATCACGTTTTTGCTGTTACAGTAATTGAATGCTGAACACTGCAATATGGCGTATCATGTCATCAATTAGTTTTTAATTACATTTGATACTAATCATGTAAACCGTAGAGCGTTTTTATAATTTTATTAAATCAGTGACACTGATGACAATTACAGCCCTCATTATGATGTAACTATATTCACGATTATTTTTCGCGCGTCTGTTTGGTTGTATCTACGGCCGAGCCGATAGGGAATGAAGCAATAATGTACCGTTAGTACAATACCGCCTAAATTACGCGACACAAAACAAATTTAAAAGCCGTTGCCGCACTTTATTCGCTGACGCTTCAATATATATCTCTTTGACAATTTACAGGGAATTTTTATTGTGTGAACGGATCAACCGCGTTAATTCTGGAATTTCTGCACAATTAAAAGCGCAGAATCATCATTGCTCGCTGCATTGTTCCGTTTAAGCACATTCGCCATACGAGTTGTAGTGTTTACCGCAGCGGTGGGCAGAACAATTACGAACAATCGGCACACAAAAACTTGTCACCGCCCGCTTCATAGTTACTGAATTTCTGGAAAACAGTTGAAACATGTGCCTCATATAACAAACACAGGTTTTCAATCTTGTAACGGAAAAAGTAATCATATACATTTATTGCATCTTTTTATTTTTGTTTATATACCTCTAGGAGACCAGGAGCATTCAATTCTACAAGGTTATTAAAAAAATATTTCTCTTTACAGTAGATTTACATGAAAAGATACCATTAAAATTATATCTGCGATAGTTTCTTTCCTGTAAAAATAGCTATTCTGGTTCGTTGTAACTAACTATTGCGCGATCAGGAATTAAGATGCGAAGCTTTCGCTTGCCTGCTACACTTTCTAATAAACCACAATTGCAGGGTTACTAGATGGATGAATTGCATTATTACCGTTATTTTCTGGATTATTTTCTTTTCTAAGAATGATCAGCGTTTTGTGTTTCAAAGTTTTTACACAATATAGTTCTATTTTATTTAGGTTTGTGTTACAGAAATATAACTTTTTAATGAAGGTTGCTGATGGTTCGGAGCTTTAAGGTCCAAAAATAGAGAAATATACCTACAAATATGACTTTAAAAATGGATAAATATGACCTAAAAAGACAAAATATGTTATATGATCAAATATTTAAATTTAGTATATATCACAACTTGCTCAATTATACGTCATTTATTTTATATAGTACTGTCGCGTCATGTAGACAATTTATTTTTGTGCAGTAATTGAGAAATTGACATTTACGAAAATTATTTTCATGTTCCTATAAAATAATAAATTAAAAATAGAAATTTATTTTATATTTTGTTTTTTGATATGGTGGTACCCACTGATCTACTGCATAATTAACACTGAATGAGTATTATTTTCGGAAGTATTGGCGACAGTGAAATGTTGACTGATACGGCTCGACAAAGGCATGCTGCTGCTGCATTGTAAGGGGGGCGGAACATTAACGTTTAGAGCATATATGGGCAACCCCCGGCCCCCGGGCCGGATCCGGCCCTCCACCAGCTTCAGTCCGGCCCGCGAGAGGTTCAGAAATTTTAGATACATAACATACTATTCAGAAGAAAAATATCCAAAGCTGAGAGTTTTCACACGAAAAATAATTTGCACATTCGGAAGCACGTATAAATGTGAGCAGCTTTTTTCAATCATGAAAATTAATAAAAATAAGCATCGTACTCGGTTTAGAGCATGGTTGGCCAACCCGCGGCCCCCTTGAAGATTTTTTCGCCCCGCGTGATTCATTACACTTTTTCAAATTATATTTAGTTTATAATTGCCAATGTAGTAAAAACCAATGTATTTAAAAAAAAATACATTATTTGTGCATCCGTATATTTCAAAATTAACTTTCGAAATTTTGAGAAAAAATTAATTTGATTTTAAAATAATATTTTTGCGAATATATGACAGATATTGCCTGTTTTATTTATGAGTTTACAGTTATCAGTTCGCGGAATAATTATGTTATATACTGCGAACTCATAATAGGGGCGCATCACTGGACATCTAATATACAACGTATAATTTTATATGCGGCCCGCGGAGTTATGACGCATTTGCAAAGTGGCCCGCAAGATCATTTGGGTTGCTCACCCCTGGTTTAGAGTATGACAATAAGGTATAACTTTCATTATTGACTTGTTAACTCTGACCAGTTCAGTGACAATTAGTTTTATTTTTCCTGTAATGTGTAATAGGAGTACATTTCTGTGAATAATTATTGCAATTTCTTCTCATCTATAACTTCTAGAATTTCCCATACTATTAAAAAAAATACTACTTTTTTTCTCAAAATATGACCATAAATATTATCGCAATATGACCAAAACTAGGAAAATGGCCTGAAATCCATTTATAGGCTATATAAAATACATTTAAATTCAGTTGGAATTCATTGTTTATTTCAGCAATACAGCTGAAAAAGAAGGCAGGAATAAATCATGACTTGTCATAAAGATCAGAACCCTACTTATAAACAAAGCGAAGCTGTAATTTTTATTAGAATTTCGTATAATTCAATTTTTCCGAACCGTACTTATAAACAACTTATTTACAGAGCTCTGTATTTCTGCATGGATGGACAGACCACATCACACCACAAATGCTGAAGCGCTACGCAAAATGAAGAAAGATACGGAAATACTGAGCACCATAAAAACATGGTAGCTTCAGTACCTTGGCCACATTATGAGGATTAGTAGCCGTTATGAACTCCTGCAGTCTGTTCTTCAGGGGAAAATTCCAGGAAAGAGAAGTACTGGTAGAAGAAGAAATTCTTAGTAAAAAAATCTGAGAACATGGACCTCCAAGACAACTACGGAGTTAATCCGAGCATCAACCAGCAGAGAAGAGACAGCCAAGGTGGTTGCCGACATCCGCAACGGATAGGGACCAGAAGAAGAAGAAGATATTTCTGCATGCAATGGCATTCCCATGTCGTATAAATTAGTGATCGACGCTTTTTACATTGTTACATTTATATTTTTATATAGTGGCTTACGTATCAGGCAATGCAGGAATTACTATTTTTTCTCAGTTCATATTTAAAATGATTGTTTGTTGTGTCCTCTGTCATTATTATGATCTGTGGTTATTACATCCTCTTACTTTTTTAATGAACAAAGGTAAATTTTTCAAATACCTTTTTTTTTAAAGTACGTAAACTATCTTTCCCGCCGAAGTTATTTAATATAAATTCGAATAATCGTACAAACTTTCTTGGGTGATAAGCTATTCCCTAATACATACAGACATACACTATTTCAGAACAAATTTCGGATTTTTGTGCATCACTTTCTCTGAGTATCTCAGAACCGCTGTCAAGGGGCTTCGTTACGGCAAATACCAGCTATTGTTTTAGTTTTCCGAACAGTGACACTTCTTGGCAATCAAGTGACATACATCACGAATTTGATGTACACATCTTATACGAAACGCGACAGTAATCTTTTATCATTTAATCTTCCTTGCATTAACAGTTTTGACAGATTGTGATCATTCTTCCTTATAATGTAACCAAAAACTCGTAATTTGTTTCTGATCCACAAGCTTGTACAAACAATTACGCGTCCACCATTCTTGGAACTTGTTCTTTATGGCTGTTCATGTTATTCGAAACATACTCAGCCAACAGCAGATTTCGAAAGCTTTAATAAGATTTTGTCTAAGTTTCATAGCCGTATAAGAAGATGAAAAACAAGTGACTGGTATAATTTCTTATTTGTGTTGATGATAATCGCTGTGTCTTACCACCTGCTGAGTGGTAAGACATTTGAGGAAGATCTTAAGCTTCGGTCGAATGACTGGACGCAAAGTACAACCCGCATATTTATTGACGGCTGTGGTTACCACCAAATCTTTTATATTTGAAGATATGATTGTAATCGAAGGTAGGCAGAATCCAACAAAAACAATCATAAATTATGTATTTTTTTTGTTTTGTTTTGTTTTTTTTTTGTTGTTTTTGTTTTTTTGTTTCTTTGTTGTTTTTTTTGGCAGAGCAGCTGTGTAATTTTTTTTTCTTTTCCAAATGTTGTGCATCACATGTATAGCCATACAAATGTTTTCCAAAATGCAAAATGATGCCAAAGAAAAGATTTTGTAATCAGATGTCAGTGGAGAGAAAGAAGGTGAGTGGAAATAAGGAAATTCCATCTATTTTAAGGAAGCAAAATCTTAATATGTTAGTCTGAAAAAGTAAAAATGATACAAATTCTTCGCGGGTTTGCCGCAGGATTACATTTTCTACTGACAAGCTTTCGGCGACTTGCACTGCCGCCATCATCGGGTCCGTTGTATCAAAAGGAACAACAAAAACTGAACTGAATAGCGGAACAGAAGCGACGTTGTCGCCGTCCGATTGGCTGACTCCAATGACGTAACCATTCCGTGACTGTGATTGGTCGGTTGCGGAACCAGGTGCAAATATACACAAGCGTTTTACTGACAGTTGGCTCCACATTCCGAGTTCGGCGCTTGTTCACCGAGCATTGAGTCTTTCTCAATATCACTCCCGTTACGATACTGAGTTTTCGCCTGTTCCGGGCCAACTACATAAGTACTTCGAGATGTACGAGCCAAGAAAATAGCACGTAGACAGTTGGCTACCAGCACGCCAGCAACGTCTACGTCCTCGGATGAGAGCATGACCTTACTGCAAGCTCAGTACCAGCGCACTATGGACAGCCTTGACAGAACGGTGGAGATACTCCAGCAGGCGACTGCCGCCCGGCCGGGACGGCGCGAGCCAATGGCAACTGATCTACCATCCTGCACCGATTCAACTTCTGCTAGCACCGATTCAACTGCTGCTGGCGTCTCCACTGGGGACGTCCAGCAAGACATGGAAATTGAAGACACTGAGCCAGAACAGGGGCCGATACAGCCCATTTACGTCAGTTGTATGAATATTACGACACTCCTCGGAGAGCTGCAGCGCTTAACAACTCAGCCGCTGTTTGCATGGCCGGCTAATGACGGAATGAATAGCATCGCATGCTGCCTGGCTGATTTCAACATCATATACAAAACCTTCAACAAGATGCAGGAGATTCCAGACAAGAAGATCTTTCCGGCAGAAGAAGAACAGATCAAGAGAACTCCAACTCCTACGAAGTCAACACCTACAGCAAAGAAGATTACTGTCGGTACGCAATGCAGCAGATCTGCGCGCAAGACCGACATCATCCAGTGCTTTAAATGTCAAGGATTTGAGCACTACGCAAAACACTGCACCCGCAAGTGCGTATGTTGCAGGGAGGCAGACGGAGGCCCAAAGAAAATCCTACCTTCTGCAACTGCGGTGGACCTCATGCAGCTTGCCACCCTGGATGTCCTGCCCGGAAGCGACTGCGGCGGGGGAAATCAACCAGTCGTCCTGCTGCTGCTGCCCCCTCTGCGGAGTGGGTCACACCCGCCGGCAGGGTTCGTCGTCAGACTACCAAGAAGTCTGCAACGTCCAGCTGCGCAGTCGGGGCATGTAACCCCGAACAGCCTCGTCATGACTTGAGAGCTCGACATGGAACTCGACCACAGCCATCCAGATGCTGCAACCAAGAAGCTGCAAACGCTGAGTTGGGTTCTAAACTTGACACAGTCATCGAGTTGCTGACGCAACTATTCCAGAGGGACTTACGGAGACCTGCGAGCCCGGCAGACGAATCAGCTGACGCTCGCAACTAATGTCACATCAAATTCAAGTTAATTAACAAGGGCCACGAGAGAAGACACACTTAACGAGAAGTGCTGCAATATCTACTGATAAAGGAGACAATGTCGAAAGACTATAACTCCACCGTACACTACCGGACGAAGTACTGGCAGAGAATGGCACCCGTCGTTAGTTGGCTCCACAGCGTAAACCAAAGCCGAGGTTGTTATAAATGGAAAGAAGATGGATTACACACGTCAATGTTCGCATAAGAAAAGAACATAATAAACGAATACACGAACCTGACGAACCCAACACTATACACAGTGCTAAAAACTAAATAATAAACAAAACCATCCACCACAAAAAGACACAGCCAACAATAATAACACACCAAACTAAGCACGAACACATATTTAAAAGCGCGCCACCCACCAATTAAAACAGAAGACAAATGGTAAACAAACCTGCTAATCAGCGATGTACAGTAACTAAATGTAAGACATCAGAACTCAATGCATTACAGTGCTACGCAAATAATCACAAAAATGCAACCAACATGTGTAATATATACTGCAGCTACGAACATAACTGATGCTAAAACGCTGTACAATTATAAGCATATGTGACCAAAGAAAAATGTAAGTAAGCTTAAATCTTTAATACACAATTTTCATGTTTAATATTTATTTTTTTTAAATAGAACAAATGTAATTATATGAATAAATACCCACAAACAGAACCGCTGAAGATGCTTCGCAAATGAAGCGAAACGCGTTAGGAAAATAAAACAACAATTTCAATTGCATTTGCGTTACAATTATTAATGAAAAAATTAATGTTATTGTTTTGCAAGTAGATAACTGTCGTCGTGAATAGTAACAGGTGTGAGGATAAATTAACATGAAACATCTGAAAGTTGTGATTTGTTCTGAAACCAGGTGAGAGATTGACCAAAAAAAAACATCATTGATCTCACCTCTTCGGTAGAAAGTACAGAGAAGTCGCCTGTCGTGCTGTGATGATTACTCCAGAAAGAGGGTATCACAACCCGATTCTGCAAGAAAGAGAAGAACAGCTAGAAATAACAACATGTTCTGGCTATAACAGTTTAGTGCTGCCAGTACATACTAAGTGTTTGGAGTCAGAATAATCGGTTGGTTCTGTGGTTATACATCAACTGATCACAACTTAAAGTCTGTATAGTGAAGCAGAAATAAAAATCAGAACACTAAACCAATTATGAAAATCTTGAGTTTTTGTGTTAGATAAGGAAGGTGAGCATCCTTGTGTCAAACTAGGAAACATACATGTCGTTATTAAAAACTATAATATTGCCAATATATTGTAGTTTATTCGCAAAATAAACGTATAACATTCAGTGTTAACAACAGAAACGTAAATTTCTATTTTAATTACTAAATTTTAACTTATGTTTCGTGTAGCCCTATCTTTTGATTCTCTGTATTGAGCAAATTAAACAAAAATATCTGCACCGTGCACGTAACTGAGCACAACTGTTACTCCTTTCCTTCCTAATCGAAAATTCCATATTATTCTCTCAATGGTCCTTAGTTTTTTAAAGTTGTAGAACCATACATCACTTGCAGAGCAAAATAATTTGTGTAGAAGAAAGTCTATCAGAATGAGGTTTTTGTAAACGATTTATTTTTTCTTGTGGCAGGACAAGAAAAAAAGAATGCAGAATTTTTTTCTCTGTCAGTAATGTTGGCACTTTAGCTATGAATATTGTGATAATTTTGTATATGATCGGAGTCTTCAGCAATAAAAATATGAAGTACTCGTGATTCAGAAAAGGAGTTTCAATCTCATCGAAATGAAGTCATCGGCACTTTTTCATATATTTGCTCGTATGTATTTCATGGGTGATCCGTCAGTGTGGCTCAGTGCGATGAACCGTCGCACAGGAGGTACAACGGGACCGGGAGCGCGTACTGGTCCTCCTGATGAGGTTTTTGGATGGTTTTACAAAGCCATCGAGGCGAATGCCGGGGCGGTCCCCAACCTCCGCCTGGTATACTATACATTTCACAAACAGAAAATACATTTACAACACAGAACACAGTTAAACGTTTCACGGATAGATGGAAACACTTCACTTCGCCCATTAGTGCGTAGTACGGCCTTTCAATAGGTGTAAAATTCTTGGCTACAAATCTGACGATGCCAGACATCACGTAGCTGCAACCAGACGGTGACCAATAAGGAAACTAGAAAGGCCGAAGACCACCGAAGGGGAAGGCATTGTGGAGTCTGAACCCAATGTGACCACACCTGCACCCGACAAGCTGCGGATCAACGGGAAGACAGGCTGGAAGCACTCATCACCCTTTCCACGAAGCTTGTAAAACATCTGTAGCGGTCTGGTGGCTCAGTGGTTACAGGTCTGACAAGGGAAGGAAAGGTCCCTGGTTTGAATCCTTGTCTAGGAAGAGTTTCTCATGCCCTTAATTCCTTAAGGCAGCCTTAATCAAATGCGGCGGACCACTTCTGAGGAAGAAGGCCGCTGCGGCAACCACCCAGTGAATAAAACATTAAAATCAAAATAAGAAGATTAAGGTGAGGGGGGGAAAGGAAGAGAGGGATTAGGTTTTTATATATCAAACGTAAACAGTGTTTTTCTATTTGTTTCAAAGTATACGTATGCAAAGTTCTATCAAAATCGGATGAAAACTGTGTGTTCGTATGAAGAACATTGGAAAAAAATAATCCTTTTTATGCTTTAGATACATACATAATCTATACATTCACTGCTATCCCAACGCAACGCGTCATACTTATAGCTGTTTTACAGCATGTTGCTGATGTGAACTCATAGGATTTGATCCATCGAAAAAGCATCCAACGCTCATATCATACACGGAACACGTCATAGTGTTACGGTGAGTGGTGGTTGCGAGCTCATAGATTTAACCCCGTCCAAACATCGCTTAACGCAACTATAGAAGTTTTCACTTCGAAAAAACTATTTCGCCATCAGCCACTGGGTTGTTGCGTTAATCCATTCTGAGCCACGTACGTGATTTTGTTCCTTGTTCTGTGCAGAGTGGTTGCCTCTCTCCCGGGCCGGGTGGAATGCGCCGCCACTGTGCGGTGTACCAGCCCGCTGCGTGACCCGAGTGCGTCACATTCATGCCGTTGTGAAGTGCGTCGTTTCCTGGACGCGTCACCCTGCACATGCGCACTAAAGCCGGTCCGTTGCGCTGACGTTACGACGCAATGAAACTCGGATCTGTCCTCCCTTTTTTTCGAAAAGGCATTAGCAGTGTTTAGTGGGCTCTGCAGCTCGAGTTTTACAACGGGTGCTTCTGGCGACGTGATGTATAAAAACAGTCGCGGCGGTATTTATGATGAGTTGCGACATCAGCGAGTGACATAAATTGTGTGCTAGCGTTTAAGCAGATAGTTAGCTATTTTTATGTGTTAGCCGTCGAGCTCGCTTCTGGACTGGGCGGGTGAAACTCAGCAAAGCCAAAGCCGACACCAGTCATCATCGCTTTCTGTATTCCAGATTAAACATACAGAGTTTAAAAGTACAAGGAGTGCAGTGAATGTGTGGTTCGACAACGGTCGTAAGGTTCTACTATCGTTAAACTCTTTCCTTCACGACTTCCATTCCAATCGATCTGCTAATGGGTCCTTTTATTATTATACTTCTATTCAAATTCTTTATAATGCGTTTCAATTAATTCTGAAATGACAATACCAGGCATAAATATTATTACAATTGTATGCTACCCATTGTATTAAACGTTACATTAAATTTCTCTCAATTGATAATCGTTTCTTTACATGCCAAGAACATCATTAAAGCCGAAAAATATAAACAACGATAAACAAGTGTTAACGGATGTTTCATATTACTTTCTGCATGTCGTTCCTTCGCATCATTACTTTTCCCTTAATCGATTTATCGAAGAATAGGCTTGGAAAGCTAAAAACATATATATGAAGAAGGATGGCCAGAAAAGTCATTAAAATTATATCGTATTCCGAACAATTTGTGAAGCTTCTTATTTAACCAACTTTCACTTAATTCAGAAGGACGCAACATGAATCTGTATAATATAAATATGGGATACTCTAGGACAGGAGTTCTCCGAATTATTATTCGAGTTTCCAAATGGAGCTACTGTTGCTAGTAACTATTAACAATTTAACCTGTGAACTGGGACTTCAAAATATCCTTTCAGTTTGATATTCTTTTCAGTCGTGAAACATGACAAAAAGCTACTGCATTAAATTTCTCTCCGTATGTTACTGTTATAAATATCGGCATTCATCATACAATCAGTTGCTATTATTATCCGCAGTTAATTGAACATTCATTGCTTTCATCGGTATTATGTTAACCACGTTAATAATGTATTCAAGGAACATATTTTTTACAGGCATTTGTCTTCATCTGTCAGATTTTTACCGACTTAACAAAGGATAGTTCTGTAATGAAAGATTCGTGTTAAATGTTTTAAGAATTCAGTCAAACATGATCATAAAGACAGTTAAAACCTGCGAAACACAGCGTTTAATTTTTTAAAAAAATATTGGCTCATAATTGTGCGAGTAATCATTTACAAGAATGCCTGTCACATACAGATGGACGTGATGTCTGAATTAGAACTTTAAATGTTGAAATCTCGAAATTTTGCTCATTTTGATACTTTGCTACAGTGATGTGTTATAAAATATTAAAGTTTGCTGTGAAAAATGATTTTGAAATCATTGTATTCCTTCAAATAAATGCGAATGCATAATACGACCCCATTTGGAATATTAACTGACCATAAACTTAAGTGGGATGTATTATCCGATTATGAAATGTACAAGTATGTTTTCTTGTTTTCGCATCCCGAAGATAGCGTCAGATTCTGCAATCCAACCTGTAAGTGAATGAGAATAGATGAAGGTTGAGCCGGAGCTCTAATAATTCGAAAATTTTCTAATATCCACTTAGCAGCAGTTCCTGCCGTCTATGAAGTGCTGACTCAAATGTCTGTGGAAGTATACAGTAAAATACCACGAATAAAATTCTTGGTTCTAGTATTTTATCTAATTTTTCGTGGTTATTATGTGTGTAACTTTTCCGTAACAATGGATTCTCAAAAAAAAAAAAAAAAAAAAAAAAAAAACGTTAAAAATTAGTTGTATACATAGCCTTCTTTACTGCATTATCAGCATGGCTTGATAACGGCTATTTAAGTTTTATAATGTCGAACAAGTCAGTTCATACAAGTAAAATACAGTTAATAAGAATAAATAGACAAAATCTGTGAGTTAAGAAATGACGACTACCGTCTGACAACGGCATAGAATATGCAGAATGCTTTTAACGTCATATGTATATTCGCAGGTTCATGATGGCATGGGTGAAATACGAAATTCTCTGTTTATGCTGATATTTACGTACAGTGATGCTAAGTCTCTTCATTTTGTCCTTATTATGAGGATGACTGGAAACCAGAAATTATAACCACTTTTTTTCTCTTCAGCACACAGCACTGACGTGTTGTAACACGCAGCAAAAGAAGTGATTATTATGAGTGACTATTATATAAGGGAGAATTTACTTTATCTTATTCTTGATGTTAATTTAATCTATCAAATGATTAGATTTACTGGAGTAAAAAGTGTATAAATTTATTAAAGTAAAACTGACTGTTGTTTCTTTGTGAAAACTCTTAAATCTTTTCCCTCTTTTTACTACAGAACGCACAATAGATTTCCGTTTACTGCTCAGTGACGTATCTGGCCCATTCGAGCCCACTTAAGCTCTCCTTGCCTCCACTGATTCACCATACTATCTGCTCTGCAGACATGTATGAATAAGGGTTAAAAAAAAAGCTGAAAACAGTACTGAAAGGCTTAGTCCAAGCCAATTCCCTCTCACTTTTTTACAAGGGTTTTTAATGGCTTGACGACTTTCATAATCAAAGTCGACGCAGGATAGGTAATAAGGATCAGGAAGCAAGAAATTATCGCGGCATTCGCCTTTACCGGTTTCTGGGGGAAAAAAATGGATTGAAAGACTGGGCACAGATCCCACGTCAGAATTCTTAAGGCCTCCACTCCCAAAGCGATATTTCTCAAATAAAACTAACATCAGCATGAGTGTAACCGCTCGGAAAGGTGCGTGGAGTCCCAAGGAAAATGCAGAAGATTTAAATTTTATATTACCAATAGATCTCCCTTGTAGTCCGTTATTTTCAGATTGTATATTCTGTATCACAGAATGCAGATTTCGAATACAGGTAGTTAGAATAACTTTACGAAATATGGTCTCATTATTTGCTAAAAACGTTAATTTTGGTTAATAACTCTAACAGAGTTTTAAGTAACGTTGTGTATCGTCGGGTCAGTATTGCTATACGGTGTGCAGATCTGGACTTGCAAAAATGAATTACGTTCCCTGTGCATCCCCTACTGGAGACTGCTGGGAATATCATGAAAGAAATCATTAGCAAATGCCTTATGGAATCTTGCAAGCAGTTAGGACTGATAAAGACCAACAGAATAATAACGGTACATGACCTGAGAATAAATATAGACGTCTGCAACGAAGGCAAGACAAAATGGATAATTGACTATAATAATCACGACACAAAAACTTCAAGAAATGGTCGAGCATGCATCTTTTTGAAGGCAGGGAGGTTGGATGACGTTCAGGATCACCGCTAACGGCTCTTAGAAAAGTTAGACTTTTACCTCTGCTTTAGTTGTCTAGCGCTAATTTCGGGGAATGCTTTGATGCAGTTAATGCAACCCAGCATCTTTAGAGCTACAGATAAAAGAATAAATAATGTTTCGACTTTTGAAATATAGCCCACCATTTCTTCTGCATTCCGTTATAGGTACGATCATGGCTATATCTACAAAAACTAGGAATAACTTACTCATAAGTATTAACTACGTAGTTTAAGTGTAAAACGTACTTTGAATCAAACCAACAAAAATACAACAGTAAATAAAGCTGAGAGATATCGGTTATTTTTTTTATCTGTTTAACGTCTCTCTAACAGCGAGGTCTTTAAAGATGGGGAAGGATGGGGGGCAAGGAATGGGAAGAAATTCGCCCATGGCCTTTTGAAGGAATCATCCCGGCATTTGCCTGGAGTGATTTGGGAAACCATGGAAAACCCAAATCTGGATGCCCGGACGGGGATTCGAACCGCCGTCCTCCCGTACGCGAGGCCAGTACGATAGCCGTTACACTACCACGCTCGGTATCTCGGTTATTGCGAGAGTGTATAAAATTGAGATTGATGAATTATTGCTGGGCTTCGAACTTAATAATGCATGGTGCAAACTCATAGTTAGATTTCGGAATAGCTATCATTTTTCAGTAATGATTTCTATTTATAAAGTCTTTGTGTAAGTCGTATTCCCTAGCTCAATTTATTTATAACTGTATCTAATGACAAGCTTCATTCTACGAGAGAATTTAAGTTGATTAACAGATATACGTGTTCAACACTCGCCTCTAAGTCGAATAAAATTTGACATGGATACTTTGTTAATATGCCGGTTGTAACGGTACTGTAAACTCATGACGCAAAAATGGCTATTCCTGCTGCAACGAGGCTTTTAATTTTAAAATGTTATGCAATTTGATCCACGTAATGTAAAATTATCGGAGGCTATCTAGATTAATTTTGAATTACGCTTACATTATCATTAATAATTTCATCAGCGTTTATATGCATTTCAGAGGCCATTTTCCATTGCAGTAGCGGTAAAATCCTGCTTGTTAATATGAGCTCATTAAAGTAATACTTTTTACTCGTATATGCATTGCATTCCACACACTTGAAGCTGACATGTTAATGAGAAAGCTAACTGAATTTAAATTTTACCAAGCTATCCAGCCTTCAAGATTCAAATCGATTGTTTGAATATCGTAATCGGCATTAGGAAAAGTTAGAAGTATCTAATTTTATGAATTTTCGTTTGATTTCTGATCCCAATTTTTTAATGGTAGAGGAAAACTTTGGTGCTTCTGTAAAAACAGTTTCTAAAGCCAAAATGGTTCGTTAGTATCGATCCCTTGCAATAGTTTTGAAGTAATTTAATGAAATCTTGTTATTTCTTTCATACTTTTAGCAAGTGCAACCTCAGACATTAAACATTTGCACCATTATTAACGAACAAACTGTGGAGCTGTAATATTTTTTCTCAGTAGCATTAAGTTACATGATTATACTGTTCGAAGTGACTTTCTTTCCTTCTGCCTGACTCGCTGCAATGATAGAAACGAATAGTGGCTCTTGATCCTTCTTCTAGGTTACTAACTTCACCTGGGATTAAAAAGTACTGAACGGTGCAACTGTACAAATTAATCAATATTTTTATATATATTTTTATATAATATGTATTGAAGATTTGTATAGTTAGCACTATCCGCCTTTTTGGACCACGAAGTTACTGGTAAAGTAAAATCTCTATCACGGTCTTAAAACTTCTTTCAGAACTGTTTCCTTTCCTCTTAGCAATTACGAAATGCTCACTTCTACCAACACTTTTCATAATTCCGTTTCGTGATAACTATAAAAACTTCAAGACTAGAAGCCAAAATGAACATTTAATTATTTTAACGTGTCAACCCAAAGAAAAATGCAAACCTGACTGATGACTGATCTAGGCTAACTGACGATTGCATACAAAAATATGATAAATCGTCGACAAACGAAATGAATACTGAGTTTCAAAATGACAATGAACCTACGAACCGCTGGCGGACAACTTAACACTGGATCACGAGCAAGACAACAATGATTATCAATGAACGAAATATCATCCTCTACGAATAAACTAAAACGATTGACTTTCTAATAATTACGGATCTTTGTATAGATTCATCTAAGATCTCAAGCTGAAGAATTAAATGAGTTATTATGCCTTCACTTCCGGTCTTTCCAACTCTGGCACAAAATTTCGTCACACAAGCGTTCCTTCAGAAATTTCACAGCAACCTATAATTCCTAATTTTAATATTTCTTTTGGATTCAAAATTTCCAATAACATTACAAATGCTACAGACAAAACAGAACGTCCTGAATCTTTCTGACAGAATATATTCTTGTTATTATTTTGTCGTTAGGCAGAAAGCACCTAACTATATTTTATGATAAGTTATTCCTGGTGAGCAAAAGTCATAATGTAGCTGTAGCATCGTGAAGTGATAAACCGTTCTTAACGTGTTGAAAGGTACCCACGACAGATGTAAAACAGATGTTATTTAGTTTACGATGTAAGACTGAGACTGGAAAGAAATTTGTATTTCTTCAATAGTTGAAATTTTTGCAATCTCGAGCATTTTGGATTTTGCACTTTCCTCCCTACATTGTGTTACTATCATAGTATAATATGCTGAGTGTTTTTTTTTTTTTACTTTATTACTATCTAGGAATTTTTTGATTACTTCAGTAATTTATATATTTAAACAAAGTTAAATTCCAGAATGAGGAGGATATGAAAAATATCTCGAAGTTATAATTGAGAAAATGGCCATTTATTTTCTTCGATGTTGTAAATTAAATACTGTCTCATCGTTTTGCTCTATTGTTTAAATAAATTCTTCATACGCTATTGTTGTTGCTGTTATTGGGGTTTCAGATCGCGTCGACAGCGAGGTCAATGCCGCACTTTGAGACACTAGTGTTAACTTTAAGAATCAACTACTCTTTATGTAACGAAAGTACTTAATAGGAAATTATTGATGTTCGGAAAGGGTTATTGATGAAGACGATAAGTTGATATCGTTTGTGACTCCTGTCTAATGCTGAGTTGTATGTTTCAGTTAAACTAGTTCCCTCAGCTACAACGCGAAGCTCTCTCGCAGGCTTGGCTCCCCTTGCGGTGAGGTAATGGCAGCCGCCCACTTGGCAGGTGCCTTCACTGGGCCGGGTCGACCGCCCACACAGCACGACACGCAGTCTCAACCTGCAGGCTCGCGGCCAACTCGTTACAATCGGAGTACTGCAACAAGAGCACAATTTGACTTGGTAAAAAAATAGAAATACCGCCACGGGTCAACGTCCAGTTCGCTCCGGTTCAGAGGAGTACTAACAGTTTTCGTTAACCCCGCATCTGATGCACCACAGGCTTTAGCATGTGTATTGGTATTCAGCAACTTCAGAACATAAACATCATGCAAAATAAAAGTCATCAAAAGTACGGTAAACAACTAAAAGGCATTAATACGGACCTGATATCAATAGAAATAAGATAAAACTAATAATCATTGGCAAAAACAACAATTCCCAATGTCATATTATAATCGATCGGAAGACAAATGTCTATGTATTAAAGTATAATCATCTTCGCACTGTAGTAAATAGCCAGTAGGATCTATCTGATGAGGTAAAGTCACATATCTGTAAAGCCAGGGCTACTGTTAATAAAATGAACAATATTTTTGAAAGCTGTAATTTATCAATTACCACTAAGATGAGACTTCTGCGCTGCTATGTCTTCTCTACCCTCCTGCTTGGTATTGAAACACGGACGATAACAGAAAAAATCAGTAAACAATTGGAGGCTTTTGAAATGCGGCTCTACCGAAGAATGTTTTGGATACCATGGACAGACCACGCCACAAATGCTGAAGTGTTTCGAAAAATGAAAAGGAATATGGAAGAATTGACCACAGTAAAACCACGGAAGGTACAGTACCATGGCCAAATCATAAGGAATAATAACCATTACCAACTCCTACAGTCTATTTTAAAGGGAAAACATCAGAAACATTGGTAAAAAAAAACCTGAGAGCGTGAACAAACAGAACAAAAAAAGCCAAGATGGTTTTTGACATTCGAAATGGATAGGAACCAGAAGAAGAAGTCACATTTTACCACATCAAACGCCATAGCACTGAAACTTGAGTTCGAGAAATTAAATTCCTGGATGTACTCAATATTTAAACACTTCTATGTGCTATGTGATGATGGTTTGCTGAAAACTCCAACAAGAGTACGACAAAAGTAGCTCGGCGGAGAGAAAAACGAAACTCTAAACTCTACAAACACCCACGTCGTTTCATGTTTCAAGTACGGTACAGTTCACATAAAAATTTCTGAAGACACGTACTCTCTTCATATATCTCCAGACACAGTCCGTGCCGAGGTGTAAAACTACAGTTTTCTGCAACAGCATAATATCAAATAAAATAAATGTCAATAGAGCTTAAACCGTTAAATATTTTTCGTTATTTAAGTATTCATCCTCTTTAAATAACATCTTTGGTCTTTCGAAGCTTCTTGAAAAAGCAATATTCTTATAATCGGAACTTGTCGGTTACTATCAGCAAGACAAGTTTCAGATAGTGACTTCACTTTAAGTTAACAAGTTGGCAGACTTCATTAAACGGCCACTTCCCTGGGACCCGGGAAGATGAACTGGGCGGAACTTCATTCGGAGTGAGAGACCAAAACTTCGCATGCCGACAAACTTTCACACTGCGCGCTAAAGTCTGTTACACGTAGATCGTTAACATCGGATAAGGCTTATATACTGGAGTTTAAGCTGTCTTCACAGAAGAGAAACAACAGGAAAGAGTACAGACTCAAGGACCGTTGTACATTCTCTGTATTTAAGGGCCCAGTAGGTTTTCTGTATTGATGGGTCCAATGTTGTTAGCCTACAAGTTTTGCTCCAGTTTGATGGGTTACGTTGTGAAGGTTAAATTTTTTATCACGTCATTAATTTTCTTTATCTTCACTCTGTCACTCAACGAGAGTATAAATCATCCAACTGGCAGCATATTTACTCCTGAAACATGATTAATCGCCTTGAGTGAAGATTGTACTGTTCTGAGTGATGCTGTAACGTTATGGCCTCACATTCAGGACCGTGTGGCCTGTATCCCCGTAACAGTCACACAAATTTCGGCTTACGATGATTTTTAGAAATCATTTAAAGTGAAAGCCAGAATGATTATTTCACATACGCCATTACTTATTTTCGTATCTGGTCCACAATCCTCTTCCATCAACGGAAAGTAAAGCCGCGATGGAAAATAGTTATCATCATTCTGCGTTTAAGCAACCTTTATAACATTTTTAAACATCTGACGGACTCTCTTGTAATGGTAACTCAGTATTACTGATTACGGTGTTCTAAGGAAAAAAAATATCTTTTGGCGATATTTGCTGAGATTATTATAGAAATCAATGCATTTAACACATTTAACATATATTTACTTTCAAATTTCTTCTATCAGGCACAGTTTCATAGTTTTTTTTTATATTTACAGAAAAACATTAAACTCTAGCCATTCTAAAAGTTATTAAAAACATATTTAAATCAATAGATGAACTACTAAATACATCGACCACTGTATATAGAGTTAAAAAATGAAAATATATCTGCCAAATGTTAGTCTTATTTCTTCTTACTGTAGTAAATATCTCTGCAGTCCCGAAAAATAATCCAGCAATAATCAGCAAGCTTGGTAGGCATCCAATTACCTTCGTCCTGCTGTCCTAAATTAATGATATCCTTGTGGAACCTTTCACTGTGTTCACCATAAACGTCGATGCATCTTTCTTGGAAGTAATCCACATGCAACTTGCAGGAAATGCAAATTCAACGGCAATATGCAGCTCAAGTTTTTGTATTCAGTAATCATCTCATTTACCAAATCTTTATAGTTATGAGCTCCTTGTTTTCGCAGAAAATTATTGATGAAATTCTTGAAACATATCCACTCTCGTTTTTTTCTTCTGCCATAAGGGTTTCAAGAAAATTTGGTTCTCTTTGAATTTTTTTATTCTGGGACTTACCAAACACACCTTTATTTACTTTTGCTGCTGTAAGAAGAGGAATTTTTTGAAGAGGTACGTAACTCCTCTTCGATTATCCCATTCGATTATGAAACACCCATATTTGTTAAAGTCTCGTTACATACCCAATATCATGGCAATAATTTTGAAGTCGCCACATATTCATTATGTTTAACGCATGAGAACATATATTCAAAAATGTCATGACTTTATAGTCATATTATCATAAGCAACTGAGAGCGAACATATTACGTTCCCATTGTGGAGTAGAACTGCCTTTAAACTAATATGGATGCATCTATAAAAAGTCTCCAGTCCTGTACAATCAAACACAACTAAAAACTGTGCTGGTGGGTAATTTCTGATTTCAGATTTTAAGACCTCGTAAAAAAATGCTATACAAATACATATTCCCATATCAGAAATGTTTTCTTTGTAGAACACTTACAGATTTAAGTGCGAATAGATTTACTAACCAGGTTGTTACGATATATATTTATGAAAATAATTTAACCATTGGTTCCTGATAAACATCTTTTATCTGAAGTGCTACTAGTTTCCAACACCAAGCTACTCCAGCGAATTCATAACTATAGGCATACAAATAGATAGACAAATTGATTAACAAGGACTGGAAACTGCAGGTTTTCAGTTTAAATTTCGTCTATACAATATACCCTCCAGATATATCATTTGATGATTAACTACGACTTCGGTTAACTCCTAAATGAATGTTCTACAAATGTAAGAGTCTAATGATGTAATACTTCATTTGATCCAAAATTACTAGTCTAACGATGTAGAGCTTTATACTTTTTCTGTCTCTTCAAAATTTAGGAAACTTAGAGTCTTCATTCTTTGAAATTCAGAAAAAGTAGGAACATGTTCGATCTTCACATAGATTTTCAATTAGATATCAGTTCTGGAAAATTGCGGTATAAAAACACATAAACTATGATATAAGCCATTTGCATTGCAGCAGTTTTTGGATCATGTATCTGGATAATGTAGGGAACTGTGTACACGGTATTTTGTGTTGCATTAAGTGACCACAGCGAAATAGAAATTGTTATCAGGATTAACACGTGATTTGAACTGAAGCAATTGCAAGAACATATTTTAAGTGTAATGTTGCCGATGATATGTGGGTTTCCTCAATCGATTCCGCTTTGACAATACGTCAAAGAAACTGTAATACGTCGACTGATTTCATTACGAGAGATACATATTGTTGCATTGAAATACAGTTCAAACAAATTGACAAAAATTGCAAGCATTAATTGCGGACTCTGTAGTTAATATTAAGGAGTAAATAACTTTCGAACCTCCGAAAACAAAAGCTTCTTGTGGCTTTTTATCCTTTGTTCTTTTATTGTAATCTTGATTGTTCACTTTATTTCCTTGGATGAGGTACATGTCGCTTTTACAAACCATTATATAACACATTTACTTAATTTATATATATATATATATATATATATATGTTTGAGATTTTATAAGAGCCCAGAACTTAGTTTTTACGCTTGAAATAAAATCATTAATATTTTTATCTCCCTGCTGAATCATGTTAATGAATGTCCACCCTATCACATACATTGATTCATTTTTTTCAAACTTAAACTGTACGAAAATAGGGTCCATGAACATTTTGTTGATTAGTGCAAGTTTAAATCTCAACATTGTTCAAATACTACTTCCATAAAATTCAGAGCTGTCTGCAGATACAAAGTGAAACCTTGATTTTTAAGACTATGCCAAGCCAAAACGTTGATATAATAGTGACAAGTGTATTGCAAGTGCGATATACAGCGGCACTGTGCGAGAGTCTCAGCATTGCTAGTTGCCTGATACTAGGCGCAAGTGAGCAGCCACTCCCACTGTCCGTCAATACGGATGCTCGAGGCTTGACAGTGCCGCCGCGGCCAATATTAGCACAGGGTCAATCTCCATTCGAGTCGCAAGCGTTCGGCGAATGAGCGTGCGCTGCACCCAGCTGTAGCTAATTTAGCACTGCCGGGCTATTGTCAGGTTGCCCATTAACTTTTGTTTTGTGACATGGATTTGGGATACATGTATCCTTGAAGACTCACGTTGCACATTAACGTTATTCAATAAAGTAAGAGCCCCCACTCCTCTTTGTGTAAACAAACAACAGAATAAACAAATATGGAATGCTAAATTAAGATTTATTTGGTTAAATGCGCCACCGCAATATACCTTTTTAGTAATATGGACCCATCAACTTCGCCAAATTTTTTGCACGGGTTGTTTTATAATTATGTAAACAGTATTTAACTATATGTCTTAATGTTGTTTCTTTTTCCGTTGTGTGCTACTGACATTAGTAAAAAATAAGGAAGCTAAAGAATTTTAAAAAGAAACGAAACAAATATGATTTTAATCGCGAATAACGTTTTGTTACTTGTAACTCTCTGTATACAGGCAAATATTTCAGCGTTGGCGTAGTTAATTCATGCAGCATTATGAGGTCCAGGATGAACTTCGCAGATATAGTCTGATTAAAACTAGTATGTGTATTGATGGACTTTATTAAAATCTGTGTCGCTGTTAATTGCTTAGTCCCGGTGATAGATGAAATTTTCACTATCGGGAGTTACCCGGTGGTGTATGAGGGATGATTGTGCACGATTCCAAATCACCAGATCCTGAGTTAAATTTAAAACATCTACGCTGTGACTATAGGATGATGAAATACGACACTGTTGACTGTGATTTGACCGTCACATGTGGTGTATTTAAGAAGCATGGGATTCAATGGGTCAGCACAAGGCTTCATGCTCCGCCTTCTTTATTCTGCTTATTTAGAGAAAAAGTGAAACAACACTCACCAGAATCATCACACAGAAACAAGACGTAAACACACGGAGCTCAGTTGGCTAGGCCTTTTTGGGTGGAACCAAGTATTCCCCGGGTATCAGACCATATATGAAACGTTACTCCTGGTACTATGAAGTGTCCTACCCCTTGGAAGGATTTCCAACGTCATCAAATGAAAAAAATGTGCTGCTCACAATCTCTCACCTCAAAATTGTATATAGTTTCTTAAAAATTAAAACAAGAAAATTTCTATCATGCGGCTACCATTTAGAATCTATCCTCCAGAAATTAGTCAGTATAATGTACCTCACCTGGAAGCGTTATGAAAATAATAATTAACTTAAATCTGAAGTTGTGCCGCAAGGATTACACACAGTATTATTTAGAGAACACGCACTGGAGCTAAGGTTTTGTAAAACAAAAGTAGATTGAAAAGGAGTTACTATATTGCGGACAGTTATTCGAGCTGTAAATTTTAAAATTGAGAAAATTTATTTGAAAATGGTGATAGTTAGTGCCAATCATCGTATTAAACACGTTCAAAAAATTTAGAATCACAGATAGATATTAATAGTGATTTTAAGTTGCAATTAAGTATCACGAATTACCAAGCTACTAGTTTCAAGTATTCTCTATATCCTCAGATTTTCATATGCCGAGTAGCGTCCTCATTTGATATCGGTAATTATATGCAGGTACTACGATTGAGGATATTTTCCTGCGGTTTCATAAGCTCACAGTTAGACAAATTACGGTACTGTCGAGTCAGCAAGTAGAACGCACTCACTAATTTCAATTCTATACGTTTCTCATTTAATTTTATGACGTTCAAACATTAATCGGTTTATAACTTCATGAATTCTGTAAAAGCGAAGACTGCTGTGAGGAAATATGGATTTTTGGTCAAGTTTTTGAGTTCCGTCGACAACAGTCTCCATACAGCCCGAAGGGGAATGTAGGCAAGGAACGGAAGTGAACCCTGTAATCCTTTAGGATATGATGGTACCAACTTAGCTTTCACCATAATTTCGGAAAATCGTGTACTGCTTTAACACGGAGGATGACCGGACGGAGTATCGATCTTGCGATTACCATCTTATTGCTTTAACTGTTTATTCAGCATTTATAGCTTGCATCGTGACTGCAAAATAATTTCTCGGAGTGTTCAGTGAATTCAGTAAACATTCAGTCCGCATGGTACAATAAATAAGTGTAAGTACGGAGGCAATTTATTACTTAATATCATAAATATTTTTTGTGTCATTACCACTGATTTTTTTTTAAACAGAATCGTATAAATTGGTATTTGATTTGGAAGTCTTATTTGATTTATTCCAACTCTATTATAATTAAAACTCTGGCACATCATTCAGCAAGCATATCACAAGAAATGCAACAACTGGATTCCTGCCACCAAGATCAACACAAAAGTTTTTGTCTTTCACGAACTGTTATTGAGTCTATATCACTTTAAAAAATAATTACAGAGATAAAAAAAACTTTGAAGCTCTATCTCACATCGGTGAACTGCTAACTGCAAAGTACTCACACACAAGTTAAAAAATTACATCGCTGCTACGAAGTAGTAAACCACTCCTCCTTGTTCATCTTGGTGACGGCTCCATAGCGACTGATATACGATGAATAGCGAGGTCGGTGGTTTGTAGCATGATGAAAGAACAAACGGCTCTTTTGCAGCAATCGTTGATTTGTCAACTGAAATAGGTGGGTATCAAAACTCTTAGAACGTCGTACGAAACAATCACAAATGATGACACATTTCCAGAACAGAAACAAAAATATTGGAAATGCTCCTTACTATAGAAAACGCACAAGTACATCCATACATCTGCGATATGTCGTGGTGGTTCGCGATGGGTCTTTATCGACGATAAGCCTAGCAGGTTGGCTATGAACTATCTCATTTGTTTTTTTGTCAACTCTAACTATTTAGTGGTTACACCATCAAGAGGACTCGCGAAAATTTTCATATATTTTGCTGTTATCTAACGGTAATGCGATCACTCATTATCGACGCCAGAGTAGTCTGGAAGGTTAAACCGAGCGTGGTGGGTGAACGGTTATCGTCCTGGCTTCGCATTCGGGAGGATGAGGGTTCGAATCTCCATCCATGCATCCAGATTTGGGTTTTCCATGATTTCCCCCAATCACTCCAGGTGAATGCTGGGTTGCTTCCTTAAAATATATATATATATATATAATGATACTTCGTTTATGGATTTTAGAGTCATTAACAGAAACTGTAAAGAGCACAAGTCCTTGACCTCTCTCTCTCTCATACACACGAATTATTTTATATCATAAAGTCAATACACACAACTGAAGTCTTAATCTAGACACAACGGTGTTGGAAGATTGTGCAGCAAAGAAACTAGTTTCTGGTACGACTCCCTGAGGGCTGCGAGCGAGTGGGTGTGAAGGCCGCCGTCCAGTCTCTGGCGCCACTGTGCGCAATGCAGGCAGACAGCCGGCGCCAGACACCTCACTCCACCCCGACCACAGGCAGGCGAGGCGGAAAATACGGAAGCCCTCTCTTCTAAGCTGCGTCATATTTACGAACTAGTTTTTACCCGCAATTTCAGACGCGTGAGCTTAGAATTTTATCGCTAGAAATGGATATAGAAAGCTGTAAGTTAGATAATAGGTGTCCCACAAACTAACTGTGAGAGAAACAAAGTATGAGTGACCGATATAACATTATAGAGACTTACACATGCTATCTGTCTATCTGCCACCGTTCAGTTAGTTATTAAAATATGTCATTTATCCCTAAAAAGCATCATTCGTCCTTCTTAATATTTCCTTGTCAAATATCATCAAGAACTGTATGGTCATTTAGTCTTGAAGACGCAAAGAAACGTACAGAAAGACACAGTTACTTTCGCATTTATAATATTATACTAGTGTAGATTTTGTACACTTCTCTCAGTGGCTGCGATACAGGAACAACAGGATGGAGAAACAATTTCGTTATCAATTGCTATTTCTCGCCAGAAAAAAGTTCTACAATGCAGTTACTTAAGAAACGGATAGGTACACAAATTAATGTATGTCAGCAGAGATCCAAGTAATTAATTAACCTCACTAAATACAGATTCATATAAAATTTTGTTTTCTCTGTCATATTATCTGTATTAATTAACGATGTATATTAATATAATACTGTATTCTTATCTTTTCCATGGTAAGATTCCGCAGTCAATAGTGTGTTTAGTCTTTGGGGAAGTTTAAGTTAGCTGAAAGTAGTATTAAGATCTTTGGTGGTTGAGAGAACTCGGTAGTAGATTCTATGTCGTAAAGTACGGACGTGCGAGTCAGAGGCCTCTGTATTATGGCGGTATCAGAAGTATTGAATGGGTGGTGATTGTAAAGGCCGTAATCGCACTCCAGTTCTTTTTTTTATTGATGAGTATTATCTAGTGATTATGTCAAGTGAAGTAAAGTTAATGTACACGTATTTTGAAGATTTAATTTCGATGGTAGACGCAGTTTTAAAGAATAAAATGAATGTTTCGGAATAATGTTTCCAATTAATCAGTAAGAACAACTCCTAAATTTGAGTTTATTTTTCGACTAACAATGTTTTATGTTTGGATACAAGGGAGTGACAGCTAATAAATGTTCGAGGCGAATCGGGCTATTCGTCTGTAACACTCTGCTATCTTCTTTTGAGAGGAAATATTGAAATGCGATTCTTAGGTGATACGTGTGCTGGTATTCTAATAAACAGTAACTGCTAATTACCACTCTAAGTAAACGCCTCGTAAGGTGATAAAATAATTTTTCCTATACTGGCTTTATGAAGGGAAATTTTTTCTGAAAATAGGATTCAAGTTAAATTATTCGTACTAACCCAAATGGGATAAGCTGTGATAAATTATAGAATTGTTTCTCTTTGTTGGTAGGTTCCGATATCACAAAAGTTATGTTTTAAGTTGTAGTTTCGAGTGAGCAAAAGTTTTTTTTTCGCTAATCCAATATTAAATTGTTAGCACTGAGCACTATGTGTGTGTTAGTACCATCCGTAACAACGGAGAATCAGTAGTAGTACTATAGTGATCATTAATGCGTACTGCTCAATGCGATAGTTTGTAACGTAACTGTTCTATTTCCGCCATCCCATTTCTACCAATTAACCATTATTAAACCTGTTATTTCGATATTACATTATTTGTAATGGTTAATATAATGCACGTCTAACCAGTGTTCAGTAATCAAATTACACTATTTACGAACGCCCGAGCGTGGAGGGTGAGCAGTAACGTTCTGGCCTCGCATTAGGGAGGGGTTCGAATCCCCATCCGGCTATCGAGAGTTAGGTTTTCCATGAATTCCATGATGTCGGGACGGTCCCTTCAAAAAGGCCATGAGGGAATTCCTTCCCGTTCCTTGCCACCAGTCCTTTCTGGTCTCTGACGACCACGACGTTGACTGGGCGTAAAACCATGATAAAGTTATAAATGTGTTTGATTGGTCTGCGTCCAATTTAGATACTTTCTGCGTAAATTATACCACATACATGGTTAATGACTTCCATTTGTGTTGTAGAATTCTGGATACGTCATCATTAGAATATTGTAATAATTACATTACCGTCTCGTGTGTTTAATTGAAAGAGTAATCTGTTTGGCCACTTAGGTTGAGTGCTCCGCAACTTTGAGAATTAGGAAGTCTGCGGCTCGTCTTGATCACGTTAACAGGTAGTTTCAAGTTTACGGCCGCACACACTGTACTTCAAGTTCCCGCGATGGCTCCCCAGCTTTAACAAGCAGTTTCGGCTAGTTAGTTAACTACCTTCCGTTACACGGAATTAACATCTGCGGATACAGCTGCGTGTCAATTGTGATTTACGATATTATAATCCTTACCGTTAAACTACACTTTATTGTATCATGAGAACCTTAGTCACTACGTCACAACGTAATTTGAAATTTTTGCTATTTATAGCTACTGGCTAATATTTTCGTGTGTGTTTTGAAACGTATACTTTTAATTATTCTTTAAAATGTGCACTGTGGCGGACAGTTAAAGGTAACAAAATCAATAATGAGCCATCAATCATAATCTACGTGTTTCAGAACGTTGATCCAGAAGATCGGTCCATGACGGTAAGAAAATAGTTGAATATGAGGCAAATAATCAATTAGGGAAGTACTCGCAAACCAAATGACATTTCAGTTCCACTCAGTTATCGTAGGATCTATCACATCAATCGTTTGGTGTGACATTAAGGTCTAAATTGTTAACCTGCTACTTTAAAGGCCATTTTTCTTTATTAATATTTATGGTGAACGTCCAATCAACTTCTCAAAGATTATTAAAAAAATATATATATATTTTGGTTCTTGCTTTACGTCTCGTCAAGTTCGACGTCGATAGGGGTGGGAAAGGACTGAGGGCAAGGTACGCGAAAAGATTCCGACATGGCTGTTTGAAGAATGTATTCCGGCATTATCCTGGAGTGATATGTGAAAACCAAAATCTGGATGGCCGGACGGGAATTTGAACCCACTTCCTTCCTAATTCGGGGCTAGAGTGTCAGCGCTGACTCCCGATGATAGGTTAAAATCGACAAAAGGAAGTGGTGAAGACTATGAATGTTGACATCTATCTGCGAATATTTTAGCTTTATGAAAATGTTTTGTCTGTTACCAGTATGATAATTTTATTGAGTGTAGCATTTTGAATACAATGTAATTTAATTGCCATGAATCTCATTAATCCATGTTTTAAAATTATCTTATATGCTTTGAGTCTAAAGTCCCTGACCTATTTACGAATTTTAATTTAAAATTTATTCAGTTTTTTTTTGGTAAATTACGCATCACTTCGCTGACACCTTTAGCTACAAAAGAACATTTTCCCACACCATTATGCACGAAATCGAGTGCCAGCATGTGCTCATGGTCATGAACTACTCCTAACTAGACGGAAAATAGGAACTAGCCTATCAATTGTTGGGTGCGTCCAGAAATTTAGCTAAGAGTTAGGTTTTAATATATCCCTATATTAGATATCTATGCCTGTTCGGCTGTTTAAGCAGGTTCTGAATACCCCCTTCACTCAGGTCCGTCTCCGAGCGCTGTTCGGAATGAAACTTACGGCGACGCTTTCTGAGCGTCGCCATCTATTGCGACGCCCCGAGGCGTCCGAGCTGCCGGGCGTCGCCGCCGCGGCGTCGCCATGCCGAAGCGTCGCCGTGGGGACTGGGAATGGCCTCATCTCGACGCGGATTCCCCCGCCGCTCGGACGGATTCTTTCCCGTCGAGGAATTCGATTTAAATCAGGCCGTCCAGCCTTCATTTGTTACCGCCAGACGGGCGCAATCTCCAGAGAGCCTGAAGAACAGACCACCGGCTTTTACTCTGCGGGTATCCCAACACCGCACTCCACCCGACAAGTCGCTGCTTAACGTTATACTTCATACCCTCCTGCTACCTGTGAACGTTAGCTCATCAAGGAAACATGACTTGCTTGAACAAAGTGGGATCTAATGTTGGTTGACATTACTCTTATCGCTTTGTCAACGATTTTGAAGACAGTGGCTCATTTTTTAGCGTTAGATAACAAATGATTTGATTTAGGAGAATAGGAAATTTATCACTAAAATGACGTTATCGTGCAATAGACGACGATACACATCAGACGATGTTACTTCCTGATGATACGTTCTGTCTTGCGGCAATTACAATTCGCATTATTTATTTTTTTATTAATTAGGTGTGCTTGATGAATAAATTGAACTCGTAACTTAAGTTGTAAAACGGGTTCTTATGCTGCATTTATACATTTAACGAAGCTTTGTCTGTTTTATGTGACACTAGTTTCGTAATTTCGAATAAAACAAAATATTATTTATTTTAATATTCGATTCTAACCTAGTGAGATTATTACCGAGTGTGAAGGGATGAGAGGTAACGATGTAGCCTTGCATTCGGGAGTACGGGGGTTAGGATGCCCGTCCGGCCATCCAGATTTCAGGTTTCCATGGTTTATACAAATCACTCCAGGTGAATGCCGGGATGGTTCCTTTAAAAGGCCATGGCCGAATTCGTTCCAATTCCTTGCCGCCGGTCCTTTCGCGCCTACAATGATCTCAAAGTCGATGAGGCTTAAAGACCAAAAATATGAAATTATTCTAAAAATTAGTTTTTTTTTACCAGTTTACAAGGATATGCTGATTTTCCCGCACAGGTGGTTTATACGTTCTCCAATGTGTGTTACTAAATACTTCTCGTTACTTTCAAATGATAGGATGTTTCTCAGATAATAACACCGTCGATTAACTTTATGCTGTACTTTTATTTCATAAAAAACATACACACACAAGACATTAAATTTCTTTCAGTCCATTTAAAACGCATTACCATAACCAATGACGTAGCTTTCCGTCTTCGCAGTTTTCCGAGCGATCTCGCCTAGTTGCGATAATCTGAAGCTGAAATACGCTGCATAGAAAGTTCGAGAGAACACTTAAAACGCCGACCGAAGTTTCTGGAGTGCTGACAATTGCTCCAACTGTATAAAAGAATAAAAAAAAATTAAAACTTATAGAAAAGTAAGTAAAATAACGATAAAAACACTCTTAAATTAAAATAAAAGATAGTTACAAGCATTTAGTAATATATTTACTTTATCAAATATTTTCAAACTGTAAAAAATCGTACTTAAAAACTCTAGCTTAAACAACATTCTTAATTAAATTATTAAACCATTTTCAACCATCAAACCATTACACATTCACAGGAAAAATTTACTAACTTTCAATTAACCATTGCGAAAATGTAATTAATTTAAAGGATTGTAATTAATATGAAGTAATGTTTTACAGTTGTTAATCTGGAATAGTTATTCATTTTTTTTAAGTGGTCGCATTCTTATGCTATAATCATTCACTTAATATATTTTCCTCTTGTGATTTACCACTAGATCCGTAAGTTTCACTAATACGGTATGGTCTTAAGCACTAATTTCTTGTATACAATTTTGATACTAAATATGAAACTCTTTTAGCGAAACGTATAATGCAAACCACTATGGCAGTGTAGCGTGATAATTATTTCCTAGCACCTCATTGAAACTGCAAGAACCTACAATTTTATTGTTTGGACTATTATAATGAACATAAAAAGACGCTAGTCACAAACATTGATATATTAGAGATTATAAACATTCACGTTTTAATATGTGGAAGAGTTCTGTGATAAAACAAAACACTGGAGAACAGTACCAATTTTAATTTATAATTTCCTGTTGTTAAGAAAAAAAAGAATGAGTTTTCTCCATCCCACTGGATGAAACCAGATTCTGCATCGGATGTTGGCTTTTAGATGAATTAGTTACACTTTTATGAGGTGTGAGAATGAACATGAAAAATTTCAAGATTTTTATTAATATAAAACAATAACTTCAATGTCGGTAACGAAACATACAAATTATCTGGGCTCTAGCGTGAATTAAACTTAGGATTTAGCTAGTGTTTGATGTCTTCTTTTAATACACTTATTCTGAAATATGTAATTCAGAAGACGATTTTTTAAATCGTCGATAAATTATTTATTTTCAAGATTTAGTTTTAAATTAAAGTTAGAAATTCAGGTCCTTCAGCTTTCTTACTTCCTTATTTGAAAATCTGTTCCATATTCCACGAGCCTTGTTTTTTATTGTGCTTTAATTATTTAAGATTGATTGTTAAAAAATTTAATTTATTAAAATTGATTTATGTTTTTCTAACTAATATCAATGATCACAAAGAATGATTGAAACTGAAACAGCCTTCAATCTATAAAATTCAATAAACAAAATGATATGTAATTAAAACACTAAATGTGAAAATACAGAGTAATGTTTTTCTCCAACGCATGTAATAATAATCAAAGATTCCAGAGATGGTGTTCATTGTAGTGTGATAACGTAAACAAAACTGTGTATAGGAAAAGTGTTTTCAATGACACACAATACGCTAAGCAAAATATATCAAAGTAAATATATTATAAAGTGTTTCAAATATTTCAGACGTCGTAATGTTTCCACAATTTGGTTTTATCCATTCTATACAATTGTATTATTACTTGTTTTAATTACATTCTCAAAACTATTTGGGCTGAATTATGTAAAGAAGTGATACTAAAACCTTTCGGTCCTTTTAAGTTTGATAAGAGGAGAAGGTAAAGGAACCAGCAGTACTGGAAAGATATAGTCAAGAGAATTGTTCTCGGTTGATGCATAGTATGCGTACATCATTAAAATAGTAGGATAGTGTGCATAAGATTGATGAAGATCTATGGGATTTAATAAAAAATTGTGATTTAATAAATAAATATTCATTTAAAGACACTATTTATTATCACTGTCTCAAAATATGTGTTTATGTGTTGAATTCAAGTATTCCTTAATTAAGCGCGATTGAAGTAGTTGAGGGCTCTGGTTGGCTAAATGTCTCTGACGTCTCAAGGTGCTTCCGTTAGAGAGATTAATGACCACACTATCACAGCGTTGCCTACGAGACCAACTTGATCGGCCGTAATGTAGAGGGACGGAAAGCGACATAAACTTCTGCTCCTCACAGGAAAATTACCTTCCCAACAGGGCCATACGCCCTTTCGTTCTTACTAGAAAGTAGTGAATAGTAGAGCTATCAACTGTTTACAGTAAATTTGTGGGTTTAAGAGGTGGGACAGCGGCATCATGATTAAAAGGAAAAAATCTGGTATTTAAACGTTTTCTTGTAAACTATGATTCCCATTACAATTTGAATATCAAGAGTTGTATGTCAAAATTTGAATTTGGCATAATATTCGTAGTGAATGAACTCTGCTTCGTAAGTTAGAGGAAAGAATTTTCAACTAAGTTGTGTAGGTCTTGAGGATAGTATCTTCGATATTTGTAGGTGCTGAACATCGTTCAGTCACAATTACATCATTATCTCTGAGAAATAAGCCGCATAATTTATCAAATGTGTTCCAGATATTCTTAATCACGAAATTTAAAATCTTAAAAAAGGCTGACAGTTTAAATAAAAAGCTCTCAAAAAAAGTTTGTTTGTTTGTGTGGCTTTACGCTTATTCGATGTCCAGGTCATTAGAGGCGGGAAAGGGCTGGAGACAAGAAACTCGAAGTAATTCGGCCATGAACTATTGAAGGAAGCATCCCCGCATTGGCCTAGAGTGATTTGGGAAAACATGAAAAATCCAAATCTGGAGGTCCGGATGGGGTTTCGAACCCGCGTCCTCCCGAATGGGAGGCCAGAGCGTTACCACTCTGCCACCACGTTCGGTTTGAGAAATGTAGTTGCAGCTTTCGTATCTTTTTGACCTTAGTAATTAAGACACGTATCCTCACTCGTCACTTTATGTTCAAATGTTCTCACTCGTCTAAACTTATTTTTCAGATCTCTGACGTGAGTGGGCTATGAAGATGAGTAAGGTCGGCAACCAGACCAACTCGCAAGACCCGCAGGCTGTGAACTCGCGGGTCTTCGTGGGCAACCTCAACACCTTCCAGTGCTCCAAGACGGACGTCGAGAGGATGTTCCAGCGCTACGGTCGCATAGCAGGTCGGTATTTTGATTGCTTCCAATTTTAGTCAATAAATACGTATGAGAGACTTAGCTCTGCTATCTAACTCAGTAGCTGGTGATTTAATATGAATGGATGTTGCATCAGTCTTTTATAACATATCACACATCAGGTTATTAGCGCGATCTCAAAAACCAAAATAAGAACCTGCAACGACGATTGCATTTTTTAAATTACGGTATCTCTTACGGAGTAAAAAGTTGATTAAATCGTTTTGAAATCAAAATAAAATCAATTAATTCTATTTTTTTTCTTTTGGATAACCTAGTAGTTGAATACATTCACAGATTTTTGAGATGTGACTTCACCATCGTGCATTTAGTAACTTGTGCCACGTTATGAAAAAGATACGAAATATATGTAATATGCGGGCACCTGCTCATTTTCGTTTTTATTTAGATGTTTTAACAACCTTTAGTAAAATATAGTGGAAAATATAGTATGAGAAGTGGGATACTGTGATTATGATATCAGTTCGTCGACTCTTTTCTTTTAAAATTGGGCTGTTTGGGCAAAAGGTAATGGTAATTGAACCAAAAAAAAACGTAGTTACCACTTCAGTTATAAATACAGATTCCGTTAGCAGTATGTAATGGATTTTGAAACCAAAATAATTCCCGAAGTATTACTTCGTACGTAGTTAAGCTAGCACATAAAGTAGTTATAGGGCCTCTGTTGTTTCTCATATACATTAATGATTTGTGCGACATAATAAGGGGGATGAAAAGATTATTTGCCGATGATGCTATTATTTATCGTGAAATAACAACCCAGGACGACTGCGCTTTGTTACAAGCCGATATTATGAAAATAATTGCGTGGTGTGAAGATTGGCAGTTGGAGTTAAACGCTAAAAAGTGCCAAGTCATGCGAGTAAGTAAAAAGGTGACACGATTTAGCTTTCGATATACAACTCATGGTACTGTCCTTAGAACGGTAGATTCCGCTAAATACATAGGGGTAACAATTCGTAATAATTTGTCGTGGAATGAGCATTTCGAGAATGTAATTGGGAAAGCAAATCGTATGCTTCTATTTCTAGGTCGTAATTTAAAACAATGCACTCCGGAAGTTAAATCGATTGCATACAAGTCACTAGTGCCACCTCACTTAGAATATTGTTGCTCTGTATGGGGTCCCCATCAAAGGGGATTAATAGAGGCTTTAGAGATGGTACAAAGAAGAGCCGCCCGATTCGTGACAGGTATGTATAGTTGGAGGGAAAGCATAAGTGCGATGTTGAAGGAGTTAGGTTGGGAAGACCTGGAGCACCGAAGGCGTTGCTCTCGACAGAAGCTAATTGAAAACTTCTCGACTGACGTATTTTGGAATGACAGTAAACAAATATTGCTACCAGCAACATTCATATCTCGGAATGTCCGCGAAAATAAGATAAGAGAAATCAGGGCCAGAACCGATTCAATTCTGTACTCATTTTTTCCATGAGCGATTAGGGAGTGGAATAGAAAGGATTTACCGGGCGACTAAACATAAAATCCGACAGGAGTAGCTTTCGAAAAAGTACTCCGGCCATCATTATCTGGTTTTTCCATGGTTTCCCCAGATCGCTCCATGCGAATGCTGGGATGGTTCCTCACAATAGCCCATTGGCGCCTCCTGCCATATCCCGTATATCCCTTCCAAACCATTACCTTCCCGGATAGGTGCAATGCACCCTCCGCCACACACTTTTAGTGAATCGCGGAGTAATAGTAATAGTAGTTACAACTCACAATATATTTCAGATAATTATTGCCGTCTAGAAATTTTATCAAAATTGTTTTAGATTCTACTATCTTCCGATGATAGCATCTGCGCTATTATGCCATAGTATCTTACCTGCATTCATAACATCAAAATATGATTATAAATGAATGTGTTCATCATGGGACACTAGTCAAGTAAAAATAAGATTAGCACTGAAAAAAGTGAAACACCGTAGTATTGAACCACGTGACTATCTAACCTTCTTGCCGCACGCTGGTGCTACAACATTGCGGGTGGAAAGAGTCTGGCAAGACTACCACTATCAAAACTGAAGAACATTTTGCGCTCTTCCAAAGACGACTTTGCCCTTCGTACACAGAGAGTTTATAGAATTCATTGCGAATGCGGCAAAAAAGTAAGGGTACATCGGATAGGTGATACGGTGTATCAAACAACGTTGTTTGAAACATGTTCGCCAGATGCAAAAAAAAAAAAAAAAAAAAATCTGGATGGCGGAACAGTCTGAAAGCAGGTCTGGCTTCGACTTCCAATCGAGAAGGATGTTGTGGCATACATAAACAACTGAAATTCACTTTGCGTCTGATCATGTAAACCAACTTAGTTATACTTTGATACTCGTTACTGAGGCTGCTCGTCGCCAGCGTTCCATGTTTTATACTCCATGCGGTACTAATGGAATCTGAGACTGGTGCTAAGCAACGAAACAACGCACGCCGTTGTCATGTCTGTCCATCAGCAAAGCACACTTCGCAAGCTATAAACTACAGGTTTTCCACTTGTTCACATTTCACCTGAATATGACGATGAAGAGTATATTCGTCAAAATATTACGTATAAATAACATTTTAATTTGGCTAGTTTCCCATGAAAAATAGAGCAAAACAAAAATTATTTCTTTTCCAAACAAAAATATTTTTTCGTGACATGAATTTGCCACATGAGGAACTGAACTCTTTCATTCGCGTATTTTTAATATTTATCTCTTTCCTTATTTTTAATATATATCTCTTTCCATGAGAGACCTGGAAGTTACTGGAGAATTTGTCTCACGCTAACCACAGTTAAGATTCCCAGCAGCGTCCGGGGATTTCGAGATTTTCAGGGTGCTAAATGTGTTATTCCTTAAAACGTCATGTCTCATTCTCTGAATTGATAATAAAATGGAAACTACGGAAGCGGGCTTTCGGCATTGTGAGAGAGAATTCAGTTTGGTTACATATTCGCGCTTAGCTCTGAGTATACATGTTAATAATAGATCGGTATCCAAACTATTTACACTGGCATATCAGCTCAATCGATCATATGAGAGCCAAGAAAAACCAATATTATAATCTAGTCCCTAAATAAAAAAACACTGGTTGTTTTACTTTCAGAAAAGAGAGTGAAATTGTCCGAACATAATTCGGTATGGTATGCATCATACTAAGCTCTCTGTAGGATAATTGATTTCGAAATATTTACAGGGAGACTAGCTGTTGTTGTTTGGATTCTATTTTCATCATTATTAAATACATTACTTACTACTACAGTGTTAAAGGGCAGTAAACCAAATAAAACTGTTCCGTATAGTATCTCCCCCGTGTTTTGAGGAAACATGGACATGTAAATTGTTTTTCGGTAAAACTAATAAAAGTATGACGCACCCGCTGAAGCGAGAAAGCTGTTACATAAACGTTGGCCGTAATGGATGACAAGGGTAGTCATTTGTTATGTCGGAGCCTGCGCGCAGTTACGCAAGCGGGCTGATGTATTGTTCCCACAAGAATGATGATAAATTACGGCAGCCGGGCTGGCAGGAGTAATCTGCAAGAGTGAGGGACAAGAGTGAACCAAACACGCGACGAGGTAAACAATTAGCTCCACCCAGTTACTTCCGAAATGTTTACAAAAAATAGCAACAACAGCAGAGCAAAGTAGCCAGAAAGTTTTAAGCCACTAGCCACCTTTCAGACCTTCTTAACGATTGCGTAATGTTTTGTATCAGAGTCTGCACCTCTCACACATGTGGTTTCTAAGGCCTGCACAGGTCATGCGGAAAGGTAGACCTGTGCAGTCGAAGATCACATTTACGGTACGGTAAACCGGAGGGATTCAATTCAGTCAACAAGATGACTAAAAAGCAAGAAGACGACGCGATCGCTTTGGTCGTATTTCTAGTGGCGATTAAGTTTAAGAAAAAACGAAGAAAAAAACTAAAAACCTTGTATAAAGATTGGCTTTTGAAGAGGAATAAATACACCCACACGAAATTACTACAAGAATTGAGTTCAGATCCGATGGATTACCGTGATTTCTGGGGGAGGAGCGAAGACGTCTACCAGAAATTGTTGTCACTGGTAACTCCTTTAATGCAAAAGAACAATACGGTTATGATAGCTACTATAATGGGGGAAGCCTCTTCTAATCTAGAAGTTACTTCGGGCGTTCCTCAAGGAAGTGTAATAGGACCCCTTATTTTCTTAATTTTTATAAACGATCTCGGTGACAAAGTTAATTGCAGGATGCGATTTTTTGCTGATGATGCACTTGTTTATAGGGAAGTGAGGTGCTCCGACGATTACTTAGAAATTCGGCGCGATCTGGGTGTTATTTTGGAATGGTGCCGTAATTGGCAGCTTACACATAACTGTAAAAGGTGCAAGGCAATGCACATAAGTAATAAAAAGACCCCGCTTGCTCATGAGTACAAAGTTAACAATTCAGTTGTTGACACTGTGGATTCCCTGAAGTATCTAGGCGTAACAGTACAAAGCAACATGAAATGGAACTTGCACATAACTTCCGTTGTAGGCAAAGCTAATTCCAAACTACGATTCATAGGACGTATTTTGAGAAGTTGTAATGCTCATACAAAGGAAATAGCGTCCGCATTTGGAATACTGTTGTGGAATTTGGGATCCGTATCGCAAGGACTTGATTGACACATTAGAGAAAGTACAGAGAAGAGCGGCTCGATTCGTGACTGCTAGTTACAGTCCTACGTAAGTGTCACAGAGCTGATTCGTGGGTTGGGCTGGGATTGTTTGGCGGACAGACGACGTCGTTTTCGTTTGAATTTGATGGAGAATATGCTAAAATCTTTAAGT
This sequence comes from Vandiemenella viatica, assembly GCA_031002005.1. Classification (NCBI taxonomy): domain Eukaryota; kingdom Metazoa; phylum Arthropoda; class Insecta; order Orthoptera; family Morabidae; genus Vandiemenella; species Vandiemenella viatica. The sequence continues at coordinate 57,651,437 of JARYHS010011408.1, read as the reverse complement.
TACGAGTGCAACGAAATACTTCTTCCGCCAACCTATTTAGGTCGCAATGACAGGAGGGATAAGATTAGAGAAATAAGATGCCGTGCTGATTCATTTATGTATTCCTTCTTTCCTCGATCTGTTCGGGATTGGAATGCGCAGAATTAGGATTGGTGCTTAGCACCCTCTGCCACCCACAGTATTTGTGATTTGCAGAGTATAGATGTAGATGTAGATGTAGATTTATCCCTATGAAAGATTGACAGCTCCTTAAGATTCCTTACAAATCCGGTAATACGAATTCCTCAAGTATTCTAAGATAATATCGCCCCAAACTATTGGAAAAATAATTCCGGAGACATGTGAAGCCATATATAAAGAGGGCTGCGAAAGGAACTCACGAACTATAGATATCTTAATCTCTCAAAACATCATTTGACTTTGTTATGTACAAGTTGTCTGTTGATGCTCCAGACTTCTTTGACTTATCATGTTTCTTCTTCTCTTTATGCACATTATTTTTCAAATTGTTAATTATTTTCACTGCCGACTTGTTTGTACCGTCGGGCTCCAAATCCTTAATGACCATCGGTTCATAGGTAGCATTTCTCATTTCACGGTCATTTTATTCTTTGCTTTTTCCACTCAACAGAGAACGTTCAGGCTTATATATTTCAATAAACTCTTCTATCACTTCATTATACCCACATTACCTGACGTTATGTACACAAAATTCACTAGGTCTGGTAAAATAACATCAAACGAACTCGGTAGTTAAATGTAAACAGTACAGATGCTTTCTTCAACAAAAAAAAAAAAAAAAAAAAACTTAACCGGAAACTGTACAGGCATTCGATAAGCTCAGACGAACATATTCAAAGTTCTGCTGAGAGTTCATGAAATAATTTAGATTTGACCATGTAGCCTGAAAGACTCAACGTAAATGCTTGAAGTCGCCACTAGATCTGTTACTGAACCACAAATCTAGAAAAGGTTTACTGTCTGCTATGAAATCACAAGTCCAGTTTAATCGAAAATTTTGAAGTTTATTTAAGAGAAATCACGAGTTCAAAAATAGCATTACACAGTTGAGTAGGCAAATCGAACACACTTTTCCAAAAGGTTGCAAGTTGTGGAGATAAATTTAACCTACCGTACCCCTTATAAAAATTTAAAAGTTCATGTTAAAAGTTAACCGCGCATGCCATCCCACCAAAGTTTTAATATGGCTGACTCGGTAGCTTCATCTTCAACCGACTTCCTCCCTGCTTCTACATCAAACTTGCGCAGACTAATCAAACATACTGCTCCGCGTACAAAAGGGTCGAAATCAAACCAAAGACAGAAAAAATACAGAAGGCTACATTTGACTAAGTTCCTATTTTAAACATCACTGATAAAATTATGCGCGGAGTTGCTCGATCACTTCCCGGCGTAAGAATGAGACAACGTGTGCTTACCGCACGAACTACACTCCTGGAAATTGAAATAAGAACACCGTGAATTCATTGTCCCAGGAATGGGAAACTTTATATACACATTCCTGGGGTCAGATACAACACATCATCACACAGACAGAACCATAGGCACATAGGCACAGGCAACAGAGCATGCACCATGTCGGCACTAGTACCGTGTATATCCTCCTTTCGCAGCAATGCAGGCTGCAATTCTCCCATGGAGACGATCGTAGAGGTGCTGGATGTAGTCCTGTGGAACGGCATGCCAAGCCATTTCCACCTGGCGCCTCAGCTGGACCAGCGTTCGTGCTGGACGTGCAGACCGCGAGAGACGACGTTTCATCCAGTCCCAAACATGCTCAATGGGGGACAGATCCGAAGATCTCGCCAGGGTAGTTGACTTACACCTTCTAAAGCACGTTGGGTGGCACGGGATACATGTGGACGTGCATTGTCCTGTTGGAACAGCATGTTCCCTTGCCGGTCTAGGAATGGTAGAACGATGGGTTCGATGACGGTTTGAATGTACCGTGCACTGTTCAGTGTCCCCTCGACGATCACCAGAGGTGTACGGCCAGTGTAGGAGATCGCTCCCCCACACCATGATGCCGGGTGTTGGCCCTGTGTGCCTCGGTCGTATGCAGTCCTGATTGTGGCGCTCACCTGCACGGCGCCAAACACGCATACGACCATCATTGGCACCAAGGCAGAAGCGACTCTCATCACTGAAGACGACACGTCTCCATTCGTCCCTCCATACACGCCTGTCGCGACACCACTGGAGGCGGGCTGCACGATGTTGGGCGTGAGCGGAAGACGACCTAACGGTGCGCGGGACCGTAGCCCAGCTTCATGGAGACGGTTGCGAATGGTCCTCTCTGATACCCCAGGAGCAACAGTGTCCCTAATTTGCCGGGAAGTGGTGGTGCGGTCCCCTACGGCACTGCATAGGATGCGACGGTCTTGGCGTGCGTCCGTGCGTCGTTGCTGTCCGGACCCAGGTCGACGGGCACGTGCACCTTCCGCCGACCACTGGCGACAACATCGATGTACTGTGGAGACCTCGCGCCCCACATGTTGAGCAATTCGGCGGTACGTCCACCCGGCCTCCCGCATGCCCACTATACGCCCTCGCTCAAAGTCCGTCGACTGCACATACGGTTCACGTACACGCTGTCGCGGCATGCTACCAGTGTTAAAGACTGAGATGGAGCTCCGTATGCCACGGCAAACTGGCTGACACTGACTGCGGCGGTGCCCAACCGCTGCGCAGCTAGCGCCCTTCGACGGCCAACACTGCTGTTCCTGGTGTGTCCGCTGTGCCGTGCGTTTGATCATTGCTTGTACAGCCCTCTCGTAGTGTCCGGAGCAAGTATGGTGGGTCTTACACACCGGCGTCAATGTGTTCTTATTTCAATTTCCAGGAGTGTATTATAGCCCTGCGCGCGCCTATGACCTTGGCAAATCTTTCTTTAATTAATATCTTCAAAATTATACGATAGTTTAATTTGAGATTTTTATAGGAACTTTCTATCATCCTGTTCTATCTATTTTAATTTAATTGACCATTCCAAAAGGTTTCTATCGTCTTAAAACTGAATTCATCACGTGACCAATCTTGGCGGACTTTGCGGACTTTCCCGAACTTCCACCCGACAATTAGCAATAATCTATTTTCAAAAACTTGATTACCAGACAAATACTAAAACTTTTTATGGAAACCAATAGATGTACGAAATCGTCTTAATTAGGGCTATCTACTGATGTAATTTTTAAATTAATATCTCTTTTAATAAAAAAGCTTATTATTTTCTGTTAATTAAAATCGCTAATTAGACTTTACCAAATTATTTAATTTTATTACCAAAATATCGGAGACAGTGCTGACTATAGCTGGTGATAAAAGGTCAGCTGTCGCTTTACTCGATTTAAAGATATTACAAATCTTAGAATTTCTACTTTTATGATCGCGTGTTTCAAAACATGTACAAACCAGAATATCTCCTAAAATAAACGTTTTTCGATAGGATAAATACAATTTGAAATGATTTTTATGGCGAATTGTAACTGTAGGAACGATTACAGGGAAATACCTTGAAGTTGAAAACTTCTCGAAATTTCTAAGTCCCGCCTAAGCAAAACTAGAATTTGCCAAAATTCTAAGGTGCATACAAACTCCGGTGTTTAAACCTTTGCCTTCTTCTGTTAGCTTATCATCAAATAGGTGTACGTCAAATAGTTTCACAGTATGTATACTTAGATTTATGGCACACTAAGTTCCTTCTATTGCTGAACTGCAAATGGGAAACATCGTATCTTCTGTAAGTTAATTAAATTTGCATTAACATTTAATATTGTTTGCCAGTGGTACTTATTAAAGGTAAAAGGGTGTTCAGTGTTCGTTCTCTCTACCCTACTTTTTTTTTACTAATAAAATGACAGTTCCGAGGTTTACTAATTAAATTACTAGGGGGATTTGATATATATTTCACAATGTTAAATATTTTGATGTTCACTACCACTAGGAAGCGTGTGACTCAGAGCGTAACGCGGTAATTGAGAATTTCGTGAACGAGCACACAGTGTAATACGTGGCGGCGGTTAGAGGTGTCAGTGCTCATAAACTGTCGCGCAGGTGGAATCGATTTCGACGAGCTGTCGGATGAAGAGCGATTATCCTGCGCTGTAGACCCTCATCCGTGGCTTTTGCTCAGTCGGTACCGAGTAAAGAGACTTTTCTTCATTAATACTGTCCAGCAACGAGCCAAATAATGTCGACTCCAACTGTAAGCAGATTTCCAACAATTTCCGCGATAATAGTCACCATAATCAAGAACCTCTGTGTGTTTTCTTGGAATCCCGTTGCTTCGGCTCCGACAAATGGGACAGGTGTATCTGAAGTAATCGTCTGTGTAGCAGAGTTATCAACAGGCAAACGGAATTTTTAAACCGATGGTTACAGTAGGTATGACTATGTCTCCCTTAATAATATCAGCAAACATTTGTGCAATAGGGTTTAATGCATACGTATTGTATAATGTTTTAGGGTCAAACTGGAGAAGCGACCAGACATTCGATTAACATTCCATTATGAAAAACTGCCTAAAAAATCCTAGTCAGAATAGCCAGTCCGTCAGGTTCGAGATTTGATCAAAGACCTCCTCTTTTTCCTCCCTAAATGTATCACAGCTCTTTTAAGGATTCGACAAAACTGGCGGGCCCAAATTTCAACAAATAAATTATTTGATAAGGTCATGATCAAGCGCTCCATGGATTTTTTTATTTTTATTTTTAACGGCTTTACGCCTCGTTGACGGCTAAGGTCATTACAGGCGGGATGGGACTGGGGACAAGGAACGGGAAGGAATTCGGCCATGAACTTTTTGAAGGTAGCATCCCCGCATTCACCTGGAGTGATTTGGGGAAACCATGGAAAACCCAAATCTGGATGCCCAGACGGGGATTCGAACCCGCGTCCTCCCGAATGCGAGGCCAGAACGTTAACCGTTCACCCACCACGGACGGTCGCTCCGTATTCCCATCCTTAACATTGGGCACAAAAGAAGGAGGTGAAAGGTGAGAACCAAACTCCAGTAAAATCTACTTCACTCATGAGTTTCCTCCCCGGAATCCGTTTTGTAGCAAGCTGAGTAGGCGTTGGGAGCAGCTGCAAACGTTCAATTTTGAAAAAAGTTCCTAATTTCATCCGGGGTCGAAACCGCTCTATCGTGTGATCAACACAGCCCTAGAAATTCCCGCAGCAAACGGCTTTCCGGCTATTGTTTCACTGTATTTTCTGCAAACAAATTCCAACTATTGTCCACATTGTTAACACGAGAATAATAACTCGTTTTAATACGTTTAAAATAATATGAATGAGAAACTGTTCTTAGGTTTTTCTGAGTTTCTTTAGACCGTGATAAAAATAAAACTCAAATAGAGAATCCAAACGTAAGACCAAAATATTATTTTCATTTACTACATCATTTTGTTCAGTTGATTTTCTTAGAGTGTTATTTCATTATTTCGACTGACAAACGTGATATTTCTAATTTTTTAATGACGATATTTATAGAAGTCTACTCTTTTCACTCAAAAGAACAATCAGTAAAAACAATTTGGTATCTCAAATAATTTTAGAGTTCACTGTACTGTTAGCATCGACGTTTACAAGTTAGGTAGGTGTGCTTACTTTTAGAAATTGTTATTAAAAATAATCTAACTACTATAAAATTTCCTAAGCGCCACTCACTGATTCACTCAACTCGATAGCTACTGGCTGGAAAACGGTGTCACGTGTCAGCCTTCACTTGCAAATTAACAGCCACCAGAGATATCATTAGAAGAAATTCGAGGTTATGTCCACAACTTAATAGCTAAGCAGCTGCTACCAAATTCATTGACATAACACATAGTTTAAATTTGCTTTTAAAAGTATTTCATAGTTAAAAAATATCGATAAACTTTACGCTGAAAGAAGCGTGGAACTGCTTCTTAGTAACATATTGTTATTGAAAACAACATAAACAGACTTTGAAAAACTTATATTACTCATGGTCTCTGCTGTAACCATGAACGCCAATTTTCATTCCGGCCTAGGCTAAATTTAAATTTAATTAAAACTTTCGCAAATGTTTTTGCTTGACCAAAGTTTATACGTTAAGATTTATTTGTTTTTTATATACTTCTCTGACGACTTTCGTTAACGGTCTTTGGTCATGTTCGCTGCACGAGAGTTATAAGGTTATCTAAAGTGGAATTCAGAGAAAATATGATACCGAATCGAGGAATCTGGCAATTCGTTTCTTCGGAGTTGCTCAACCTTTTAATAATATGGAATGTACAATAAGACCTCTGGCCATTACAGATACTATGACCAATGATTACATTATGAGTGTTTTCCCAGTCTCAACAAAAAACAAAGAGATGCTTTCGAAGCAAACAAGATTTCTTCAAATTTTGCAGAGTGAACTTTAAGGGTCAAATACAAGTTTGTATTAAAGCAAATTAGAGTCTACGACCTTAGAAACAATTACACGATAACACGATCGTCCCTTTCCGTGTTTAATGCCTACGACAATTAATACTGATTTTTCTTCAAGAGGTTTTATTCACCCCAAGGGTGAAATACAGGTTGAGTTCGTATTTGGTCAGATCAAGTCAACCTGTCATAATCTTTGACCTTAAAAACTGGAACTCTCTTATTCTAGACACGATACGCAAAAAAAACTGTCACTGGCTTACACTAACTAGTAAATTATAAATTTAATACGGTTTCTGCGCTTGTTCACATTTGCTATAACGATTTTTATCTAAATTCAGAATTTAGTTTAGGGATATCACAACTTTCGTTCACAATACATTCTCATCACATCGAATGTGCGGTAATCCTGATTTCTTTCTTACCCGACTGTTTCTTCATTGTACTAATTTTTTCATCTTTAATTAAATTATTCAGTGCTTTATTAAAGTGAAACTTTTATTCTATCGCCTCAAATTTTTCCGAACATCTATCGCATGTTGCATTACAGTCGGCCAGGCGCATACGCGCAGGTATCATGTGACCTAGTGCGGAGGCCTCATGTCCGTTAACACTCATAAGGAGAGTTTTTCAGGGTGGAAACCGCAATCGTAGAACGAACAAGTCTGGGAAATAGCACGTTACCTCTGCTTTCTCGCCCTAAAGCAGTTCTGCCTGGTGGGCCTCCGTTCAAGAGAAATCTGGGACTAAAAGGTGCTTAAATTGTATGTAAATGAGCTATACTTGTACGGAAGACCGTTAGTTTATAAATTCTATTTAGCCGTGCTCGTTGGGGCGGTGTGATCAGATACGATGGGTCCGAGGTTCGATCCCCCCACCCGCGAATTTTTTTCTATTTGTGTTTTTTTATTGCTATTGTATTTTGTAGCATTAAAAAAAATGTTAAACAAATTTTACAAGTTTTTTTATTTTTTTTATTTTCCTCCAGCAAATACGCAAATGTTAGGATGGAACCACCGAAATGTACGCATGTGATGTGTATTTCTAACACCAGGTAAAAATACTAATAAAAAGGCTCCAAAATGCGCCGGAACTGTTGCAAGATTACCGTGCAATATCTTCTCGTGAAGATGCTGTTAAGATATATTCTTTCACCACATTTTGCGAGCGCCTGTATTTTATAACATGATAAAATATTCCTGATATGGTTCAAAATTAACGCATAAAAGGCCGAAATTTACAGATGTTAACGAAACCTACTTTCCTAAATCAATAATAAATACTGTACGTGACTGTCGAAACATATTGTTCATAAAATGTTCCTGATGTGCACATAATTTTTGTTTCAAATATTTTTATGATTTATACCATCCTAATATTTGCGTATTTGTCAGAGGAAAATAAAAATTTCGTAGAATTTGTTTCAAAACAAATTTTTAATGATACAAGATGGAATGGTGATAAAAAAATAGGAAAAAATTCGCGGTTGGTGAGATCGAACTTCGAACCCATCACATTTGTTCACTCCGCCTTAACGAACACGGCTAGACATTATAAACTAACGGTCTTCCGTAAAAGTATAGCTCATTTACATACAATTTAATCACTGTTTTTAATCTCCGATTTCTCTTAAACGGAGGCCCACCAGGAAGAACTGCTTTACCAGACAAACCAGAGGTGACGTGTTATTTACACTTGTTCGTTCTACCATTGCGATTTGCACACTGAAAACCTCTCCTAGTCAGTTGAGATCTGTCTGGCGTCGGCTACAGTTGAACTGAAGCAAGGTAATTGGCAACTGACGGGTGCTTTCTAATCTTCTCTTCCGAAAACAGGAAATGTTATTTCTTCGTCCATCTATCGCATGTCGCATTACAGCCGGCCTCGGAGTGTGGATAAAGTGAAAGGCGCTCGGCAGAGCAACCAAGGCCAATATGGTGGCGCCCATAACTCGCATCAATTGACCGTTTAGCATTTACATTCTCACTTATTCGTGCGATTGTATTTATTATGTATTCCGTACTCTAATACACCGATTTAAATTAAAATTTATAGTTGGATATCTTGTTTACTATTGATTTCCCATTATAATTCTCATTTTCCAATTATTAAGTTATGATTTAGTACGTAATTTTAATATCCTAATTCGAATAATTTTTCGAAAGTTTTCAGTTAAATGCTTAAAAAAATTTCACTTGCTTCGTGGATTCATAAAACCACACTTTTTTTTTTTTTAATCAGTTGCTAAAAGTTGCACTGACTGATACGAAATATGCCAGCGAAGGACAGACAAGAAATTCTTCGTTTGAAAAAAATTGATTTGTATAGAAGATTTGTCTAGTTAATTAAAACTGATACAGGTACATATGCGTTATCTCGGTACTAGCGAAGAGCAGGTATTGGACCATACGGGATAACCACCATCTGTCACATTTTCGTAACCGACAGAATAGCTGCGTCAACGGTGTTCGTTCGAGCTTGGAGTCCCGCAACTGGTGTGGATATGTCAACGTCGCCTGTTCAACGCGGTCTGTTGGGAGCTTGGCTGGTAACACGCATGCCATTGCGATGGATTCCATTGACCAGAAATCACGAACACCACAGATTGCATTGGGCACCTGAACCATGTCTCTGACATGCTGGGTGGAAAAATGTAGTGTTTTCGGACGAATCCAGCTTCTACCTGTCCTACAGTGATGGCCACGTACTTGTTGGACGCAATCGTGATGAACGCAATTATATATTGCATTATACACAGAGTAGAGGTCACTTCTTTAAATATTATAATATTCGATCGTCATAAAATAGCTCAATCAATGGGTCACTAACTCTCCAAGAAATTACAACGCGCAGTTGTTAGCCTATACTGTCAACTTTTTTACTAACCAAATTAAAGCTCACAGACACTCGATACAAAAAACACAATTATAATATGTCACTTCTCAAATAATTGATACATACGTCTATTGCAACTGCGACACTCGCAGTCCAAAATCCACAGCGCGCCTTCCCACACACACATCTTCCTCCGTTTCTTTCTCTGTGTGTCTCACACCAGACCAAATATTTTTATCTTATCTTTTCAAAGATGTACTTACACTACCCACTGACAATGTGTTTGGTAATCTGTGAATTTTTCGATCTTCGTAATTACATTATTCCAATCAATATTTACATCATAATTATCTACACTTAACTAAATAACATTAATTAATTTTGTAATTGGGGTGGTAGCATATGTTACAATCTGAATAGCAAGCACTTAATATTTAGAACCCCTCATGCAGGCAGCTCAACATGACAATCTTTCAACTGGACAATGCCCAGCCATATGTAGCGATGAGTGTGCAAGCCTTCAATGAAGGGTACCAATGCTTCCGTTGCCTGCACTTTCGCCTGAGATGTCACCCATGGAACATGGCTGGGATACGGTCGGTCGACAATTCGTTCGTTCTGGTCCTCCTGCAAACACTGTCAATGCTTTGTGTACGGCTTGGCTGTGTGTTCCCTATCAGCAAATTCACGCGCTCTTTGACTCCATGCCACCACATCCAAAACTCTGATTACAACACGTGGCCACTTCACACCTACTGAATCCTTTTGGTGAAGGTACGTCAGCTTTGTGTCTCCCTGTCCCTAATATGTGTAGTAAATTTCATTATAATAACATGATTTCTCTTTTTAACTTCTTTGATTACAATCGGCGTAATGATATGTATCTACAAATAGACATTTGCTTTAGAAAATTTATTGGAAATTCAGACGCTACAGCTTTACTAACAAATATGTTTTTTTTTTTCGTTTTTCACCAACATATTTGAAGAAAAATGTTTTCTGTACGTAGTCAAAAGCACATATAGACATGAAATCAACAACCTATACAAGTTTAATATAACCCGTATTACCTTATTGCGCTAATATTATTTTATTACGAAACGATAGAAAAAAGTATTTAAAATGGTGTTTAAAAACAGTTTTCTCTGGAATACTGCTGAGAATGTTTAGTCTGTCCTGTAATACCGTATTGCGGTGTTATTATTTTATTGCCAAAGGTAAACAAGATATTTCAAAAGGTCTTCAAAAACATTTTTGGAATACCGATGAGAGTTTTACATCCATAAACTAAAGCGTTACACAATCCCACTTAGGCCTTTGAGCAAAAATTCCTTTTTTTTTTTTTTTTTACTCTGCGAGTTAACGTTTCCAATGAGAGATTGGACTTTATTATCAATTTAAGCTATAGGATATTCTGACGTATGTTTACCCTAATTCATTTAGACGAATAATAAAGACGGTTAGGATGGCCATTTAATTTTCTAGAAACGATGTGTGACTTCATGTATTAAGCTAGTAAATAATTTTTTTGCTTGTAATCTTTGATCTTATAGGCCTAATCATCCTAATTTTACATTTCTTTCTCATGTACCTTATTTAAATAGTGAATGATAAATGTCATAAACAGAATACGTTTAGACTGAGTTCTTGTATTACAAAGCAATTGACGTAGTTAAAATCAATATTAACCAACTTCCCTCGCGTCTAGACATACGACATAGGATACTAAAAGGGTTCATGCAGAAGTTTTCAAATAGCACAAAAAACCTGATTTTCAAAAATCAATTACAAAACCAGAAAACAAAACAGTTTAAAAGACGCTGTGTTCGATTTTTAATCACTGATTTCTGGGTTCAGTACCTTTGTAATGTACGAAGCTGTGAAACGCATAGACTTTTTGTGCAGGTAATTTATGTTAGTTAAATATTCCTTTATTAAAGAGACTATTAATACCATAAAAATTGATGTGAATGGATAATACTCTGGAAAGAACGCAAGAAAATAGCTCGTTCAGTTTCATTTAGAAACAATAGCTCAGCGATTTAATTTCAACATTAAACAACTTTTTTTTGGATATGGCTTAACATCTCGTCGACGTTGAGGTCATTAGTAGCGGAAAAGGAGTGGGGACAAGGAACGGGAAGGAATTCAACCACGGATTTTTTGAAGGAAGCATAACGGCATTCGCCTGGAGTGATTGGGAGACATTAAACAACAATTAATTCTTGGCTAATCATGGATTAAAATGTCAGTAGTGTATGAAGAATTACTTCTAGTATGATTGCTAATCAAAAGGTGCTTGACAGACCTGTCATTTATAGTGAACATGGTTTATTTCTGTGTGTATTACAGAATGATCGTTTCATTCGTGACAGCTAACGTAATGTTGTCTAGCTCCGTGAACCTTGATATCATCGCTACATCATGTTTGTCAGTTCCAGTTGGCTGTTCTCCTTCCCGTAACAGAAAGCCTCCAGACACCGCGTCGACAGCCATGTGACCCTCTCGTTGCGTCGTCCTTCCACGCTGCCTCGCATATGCCGTGTGTCACGCAGAAGGAATTGTGTGAACAAATGAAGGAACCGCTCAAACATCAGCTCGTATGCGATAGGCCACGAGAATTGAAAAACATTGCAAATAAGTTTATTGTTAACATAATTCAGGACGGCTATTCACTCACACCCTTAGCAAGGTCTCCAGTCACACGATTCTTTTTTGTTTATTAAGGTATCTGTACAACCGTTTCTCGGAATGGTGAATTTCCTAACGTTACATTTGCCGGTTCATGCTATGGGACAGGAGCCACCTTTGTTACGCCATGTGCCTGCAATTCCTAGAGCCGAGGAACTCGTGTTTTTAGAACAGCCTTAAAACCATCACTTCTTGTAATCGGTGGACGGGACGTGACTTTTCATACATTGCTGGGCCCAGGGATTCTGTTATTTTTCTGAAACAGGGATGTTCGCTTGTGTCTAGTTACGAGTCCCGCGAAAATGTATTTAATTTGTCTATTAACTCCACCTAAACTACTCACTTTTTATTTCCGCAAGATTGGTTGCACCACAACTGTCCATCGGTTGGGGATGAAAACTCGGTGGATCCCTTGTTTTTAGGAAAAGTTGGCAGGAGTTGGCTGGCACTGGGATTCACCCTCACCCACCTTTCATCTCTCATCCGCAACACAAATACCATCACAATCATCAGACGTACGATAAAACTTACAAACATCTTCCCACTGCAGAAGTCATCGGAAAATCACACCTGTTACATTAAACCGAGATGTTACTATCAAGAGGTAGCATCGTTCACAGTAATTGCCGATGCCCTGACACTAGGTATGGTTCATACTTTCCACTAGCCAATTTATATAATAATTATTACTTTCATAAAAAGATATAAATAGAAATAACAGTAGACAAATTTCAGATAACTACTTCTTCTTCCTGTAGATCTATCTTATGTGACGTCTGAACAATCGTAAGATTAGTTTCTTCCTTTAACTGTTTTTAATACCTATAATATTCTCATCACCATTATATATATTATAACTTGTTCGATATTGGAAGTAATGGGACCCACACTTTGGTTATCAAATACAGGAGTTGGAGGGAGTGCAAATAGTACTGATAGATTTCGTCTCTGGAAATTACCGTAGAACACAACAATGAGCGATATAATAAAAGGGCTGGAATGGGACTCATTGGAAGACAGGAGGAGGGTCAAGAGAGTCATGGGAGTGTACAATCCGTATACTGGTGATCAGGCGTGCAACGATTTTGGTGTAAGATTTAAAAGTAGTGCATGTAAGGGAAAAGATGACCATGACCACAAGCTGGCACTCGTTTTCAGGCACAAGGGTGTGGAAAGATTTTCTTTCTTAGGTAAGGGGGTCAGGGTTTGGAATAAGTTACCAAGAAATTTCATGAATAATTTACCAAAAATTTTGAAACAATTTAAACCTGAAATTTATAGAGGCAAAAGTAGGTGAGTACAGGAAATGTACTTGTATGGAAATTGCCACCAGAGCGTGCGCTCAATTGCAATTAAATCTCAGTTAAATTCATGAAAAAATGTTAAACCTTAATACTTAATGTTTGACACTAATAATCTGATGGGAAAGAAATTAGAAACGTCTTGCCGGTAGTTAAATCGTGGCACTTTTGGTTTATGCATGCAGAGTTTAGAAGCTGCGGATTTCTTTTCCTCTTGACTACCGAATAAACGGCAGAGCCAGAAATAACACACGTGTTTTGCTTTTTCTTCTAGGAGACCGGCAACCATTTTACGACGCCTCGGTAGTAAATATTCTGTCAGTGAAACCCAAACACTCACCTCTGAGAAATGTTTTTATTGGCCTACCGTACTCCGCCAAGCATTGACTTCCACGGCCACAAACACGGAATGCGTAAATAGTGCACTAAATTCACACCATCTTCTGTCAAGGCTTTCCTAAGAATGTGTCATGAACTATTTATAAATATTTTACACCATATATAACTAGTTATTAGAAGAAATATCTGTCTTTATGTTAAAAAGAAAGCAAAAAATTATATACTTCTGGTTAATAGCGAAACTTGTCTGATATTACTGACATAATAATTTAGTAAATTAGAGATTTTTTAATAACCAATTACATAGGAATAATAGCCTGATTCATTTGAACATATTACAAGCGAGGCAGAAAATCATTTTATATTTGTAGTTACACGTTTCTGAGATATATTCTGTTATAACTTTAAATAAAAACACTGAATAAAAAGGGTGAGAAGAAGTGGATGTCAATATGTTCGGTGGGATTTATGGATCTAGGCCAACAACTTTCAACCATAAAATTCCTGCTGAAGCATTTGCTACCTTTCAATATGGTTTCAGTGTCTTTAACCGTTAAAGAATTTAGATTGTTTAATTGAAACAAGCACAGAATTACGGCAAAAATTTAATACTAAATGTATGGTCAAAAACATCACTTGTCTTTTTGTTAGTTCTTAAAGTCATATCGATATTCAGGTCACTAGTGCCTGCAATGTATTGGGAACAAGAAAAGGAAAAGAATTAGGCTATTGCTTTTTGAAAAACCAAATAATAACGTTGTGGTTTTAGAGCAGGAAAACATGAAAAAAAAATCAAAACACCAAATGAAACAATAATAACAACTATTCACTTATATCTTCTGGCTGCATCTGGGCATCCATATTATTCAAACTAAAACAATTATCTATGTATACTATTATAAAACTATAACGACTCTGTGTCTTTGCACTTAAGTTAAAAAATTTTTTATATATCATTGCGATCGACTACTTGAAAGTGTCTGATGCCATGATACATACATTTCACTGCGCAACAAACCATAAATAGTACTGAGTAAGGTATTATAATGGTTTTCGTAAATTTGGGGTCCTGAGACTTATTTAAATATAATTTTAATCGAAATTTTAATGCATTGTAGTCATATTACACTTTTAGAATTACTCTGGATTACCTGGTCCCTTCTAGAATACCTTATCCACTGTGATGATAATTTTATTTTAATTGAGAAACCAGACAATACATTTAACTTCACTTTTATTGCAAAAATTCATATAAAATGAAAATCAGACTCTTTACCAAAGATTACCGAAACACGTTAACTGATAAGAATATCGTAACTTTCTCTTAACTACATTCCGAACGATTCTGGCTAGCTGTTGTTACAGCTATGTTTCGACGCTAACAGAAACATCGACACCCGTTCCCAGAGCGCCACGCAGTTGCTCATACTATTTATTACTATTAAACTCACTCAAATGTACTTGAAACCAAATTAAAATAATTTTAATTCAAATTATCAATAAATTTACAAGCTTTTGATAGAGCTTTGAACAGAAAATAAACGATTTAAACGAGTTGCACAAATCTAAATATGATAGCTGGCACAGCATAACATATTAATGTTCTTGAATTAAAATGCAAGATATAACAGTTACCCACACTTATAAAACTCTACACACTCACTAGACATACACAATAAATTAGCATACACCAACAAAACGATGTTACTTCATTGCACTATATCAATATTTTCCTTAATTTCGGAAAAAAATGAATTGTTTTGAAGGAATGGTAACGAATCGAAAACTAGGTTGGAGCTACATCACAGTGGCTCCTTCAGCATTTCAATAAGAGTAAAGTGTTAAAATTAAAAACTTGTATAAACTGTGATTCTTTCACCTCATTAGATTTTATTTTTCATTTGATGTGGATGTTTTTAATAAGATTATATACTTTATGCTTCTTTTTAATCTGCTTTTAATTTTGTTTTTGAATTAGTTTTTATAAGTTATCTGATGTTATCAAAACGATGATAATAATTTAAAACTGGACGAGAAAACCACGACTTATTTGTCTCCGTAACACACGGGCAAAGTCGTGGGCACAACCGAATGAGAGAACCTTTTTTTAGTTACAATTTGGTTGATTTTGTGTGTTGCAGGCATCTCTATGCACAAGGGGTACGCGTTCGTGCAGTTCACGAACCCGTTCGACGCTCGCAGCGCCTGTCTGGGCGAGGACGCCCGTACAGTGCTGGGACAAGTGCTCGGTGAGTTCTGGGATATGTACTAAGGTAGCAGATTACTGCCGTGCCGTGTATACCACTAGTGATTTCACCGTAACATAACACTGAATTGCAATAAAATACACACAACAAACTAATACAACAAAGCGAGTTTCCTGTTTGTGTTTACCTATTTATCATTTTCTGTTTTTGATGAAGTAAGGTAAACAACTAGAAAAATTATGTTTAGAATCATGTTTTTAGGCTTCTTTATCTCTCAGAAACTCTAATTTGGAAGTGTAAATGAGCTGTACCAAAGGCCGTCTCTATTTTTATACCCTAATAGGGTGTTCGTGCCTTAGAGAAAACAGCTTCGTCTAAGAAGTTGAATAGTTATTAATTACTAATCTAAGTTCTTCGTTATAGAAACATTAGTCACTTTATAGCTCAATCTGTTTGAGCAATATTGATAACATTGAGAGCTTTCGTGAAGATAATTACTTATTTTAAAAAAAAATACTCGGAAAGATGATATTGTAGTCTATCTACCTACCAGATTACTTATAAAGCGTATTGTGGTAGGCGCCAGAGCTTAAATGGTTGTTTCTATATTCCAATGCATATTGACAGTTCCTTTTTCTTGTGTTTCGAACGACAATCCGTTCATAAATTAAAAAAAAAAAAACATATTCTGTCTCGGATTGATATGAATAATCAGGCGCATCTTCAGTTATGATAATTTTTCGCTCTCCTTTCTGAAATGTAAGACTTGGATTTGTCGGGTAACTCCACCATGCAGTTTCTGTTATTAATGGGTTATGGCTGAATGAACATTTTCTCTTAAATAATACCATTTTTTATTTTATATGTACAAAGTTATTGTTTGTGTTTGTATTAGGAATTAATAATGCACAAGTAATTGTCCATAGTATTATAAAACACAATTTACCACCGTTATGTATTTGATTTAGTCATGTGTTACAGCTGTTAGTCTTGGTTATTTACTGTTCAGACTGCAGTAAGTCATTGTGCCACGAAAAATTACATTATTTTATGTCAACAATGGAATGAACTACTTATTACCTAACTTTTCAGCTTATCCCTGTCTTTCAGGTTATAATTAGGCGATTAGTCTAAATTTTTCACAATTGCTAGATCATATAAACGTTACTACACTAATAATTTCCCTCTGTAAAGTATTATACATTCTAAATTCTGTTCTGTTATTCTGTTTAAAACGTTGCAACCAATAACAGAGAGCGTATTTCGGCATAGTGAACTGTCGAAATTTGTATCACTGGCACAAACTTTTAAAACCAACGTCTCACTGATTGTACTTCCGTCGTAAACAACGTTGTTTTTTTGAGTTGACTCACTCTTAAATCAGTACCTCCATTTTCCATATTCGATGGAAGTCTAGTGTTATCTAATTACTTTTATAAAATTAGGATAAGTATTTAATTGTATTTTTAATACGTATTCTTTTCAAGTTACGGATACATAATGTTATTAAACATAGCGAAATTGATGTGCAGAGGAGCGAGCTTTAAATAATTAAAATCAATAATTTTATTTGCAGAAACAATAACATTAGCGTTAACCCACACGAGATCGATAACAAATTTCGGAAACATTTGAAATCATACACTAATCAGTTTCTCTTACGGTTTCTGTAAAACTGGGCAAACAGAAAGATTTTTTTTTTCTGACACTACTCCACGTCGACAACAAGGTCATCAAAGGGTAGGAATTCGGCTATGGCCTGAAGGAACCATACCGACATTCGCCTGGAGTGATATGGTGGAACCATGGAAAGTCCAAATCTGAATGGCTGTACGGGGAGTTTAACCCACATCCTCCCGAATGCAAGGCCAGAACGTTATCGCTCATCCACCACGTTTGGTTTCAGAAACAGAAAGCTCAAAAAAAAAAAAAAAAAAAAAAAAAAAAAAAAAAAAATGAGAAGTGAGATGAAATTTCAACTAAAAAACTTTGAATGTGTCAGGGTCGCGTTGTTGGTTGTAGTACGACAATAACATTGTTTATTGAGTAATACTGACTGAAGCATTTAACGAAGGGTTGATAACGATTAACGAAATTTGAAAAATTCAAGCATGGCCCAATCCATCAAAACCATCCATTGCTGTTGGGTGAATTTCCCCCCCCCCCCTCCTCACAGGAGTCGTGAATCTTTGATACATGCTGTTGGACTCAGTGTACTTCGCCACAATTTTCATACACATATTGCAAATATTCCAGAGAAAACGAAAGCTGGTGTCTGAGATACACAGCATTTTTACTCAGTTATATCAAATCTGTCTCCCTAAGTCTCGATAAAAACACGTGTAATTTTAGTGAGCACGAAGAGAGAGTACATCCATGGAAGATTGTAAAGATACATTATACAGGGCGTTCGCCGGGAAACGCAACCCAGTTAGCGCTACAAGGAAGAAACTGTTCCCGGCGAGCGAGCGCTCAGTTTCCGGCATTGTTCGACCGTCGGCCGCGGACTATTTCATAATAATTACGCTTCATAAACTTCATAAACTTGTGTGCTAAGCATTTAAATGTGACGTAATTCATTAGCTTACCTTATAAAAGATGCTGGAAGTGTTGATCCTCTTGTGTAATGCACATTTCACATCTTCTGAACATATTTCGAGACACACGCTGCCCTAACTGACTTAATGATTTTTTGGGTGACTGTTCTAGTCGAAAAGCGATATCGTTAATTTTCTCCTCTGTGAGAATACGGTTGACCGACAGTCTCTTTTTGTTAAAAAATGAACCCGTTTCTCTTACTTTTTTAACCAGACGCAGAATTGTTGATTTAGCTGGCAGTAAAGCGCCAGGAAATTCGCGACGAAATTTACTGCGACACTTTTTAAACGACTTCTTCTTCACATATGTATCGTAGAGAAATATTCTTTGTTGCAAACTGTAACGTACCATAATTATACTCACACTCAAACACGGTACAGATTAATAAGAGTATGAAGCCCCAAACCAGCCAAACCGCAAAGAAACGTTTATTCACAACACTGATCAATAAGAGACTGAGGTCACAAACTATCTACAATGCAAAGAAACCGTTCTTAACAATGTAAGGGTCACTGCAATGCACTGTTGGGGCAGCGGAGGTGTTAAACAGTGCGGTGATTCACGGTGCCGGTTGGCGGAAACTGCTGGCCCACTGACCGAGCAAGTTACCGACGGCAACAGACTGGGAGGGTAGCGTTTTCCGGCGAACGCCCTGTACTAATTAAATATGAATGCTAGTAGGTGAGGTTGCCAAGAACTTAACAAATTATGTTACTCACTGATTCATTTGCTGCCTGGTACACTTCTACTGTCAAATTAAAAGCACGTTCTGCGTAGTGATGGGAGGGAGCGAAAATATTGCAAATTTATTTCAAAGCAATTATACCTCAAGGTAGTTACATCATTTCCAATACTTCTAATACTCAGAAACGAGTAGTAAATCGTTATAAGCGAACAATAATTCTGCTATGATCATACATTTCTTTGATTAAGGCATCCACTTGTAAATCCGTAAATAATACAAAACGTTGCACAGAAATATTACGAATTCCAGTTTTTGGTCTTCAGAGGGAGTGCTCTGAACCGTTTACTGTGGCTTGTTAGAACGCGGCCAGCTCTCAGGAATAACACTTCGGC
This sequence comes from Vandiemenella viatica, assembly GCA_031002005.1. Classification (NCBI taxonomy): domain Eukaryota; kingdom Metazoa; phylum Arthropoda; class Insecta; order Orthoptera; family Morabidae; genus Vandiemenella; species Vandiemenella viatica. The sequence continues at coordinate 57,631,969 of JARYHS010011408.1, read as the reverse complement.
CTGAGGAGAGTGCCTATGTATCTCTCGACCCCTCCTCCGCTACTGTACAAACAACCGCCCGTGTCCCCATTCAGCGACAGAACACACACGGTGGGCTTACTGAATTTATCGTCGCTATTTTCGGAACAGAAATGGCCCAGCATCAACTTACTCTAAGCTTGTCTCAAAGAATATCCGTAGCGAAGAGCGCGTGAACTTTAAGCGATAGATGTTTTATAAGAGCGGAAGTTAATTGAAGAATTACATATTGCGAATTAATTTATTCTACGAAAAAAATTGTTTACACTATGTCCGTCTTCGCGAATAATAATTTTAAGCCAGGAGGAAGGTACCATAAGATGAATGGGAAAGAATGGATGAGGAAAGATATAAAGGTACAAAGAGGGAGAAGTGAATGAATGGAAAGGAAACAAGAGAATGTATCCAAAAAGTTACTAGGTTTATGGATGGCAATTTTGAGGAAGCGTCTTAAATGAGAAACAAATTAAGATTTGGAGAAGGCAACAGAAGTACGTATTTCAAGAAAAAATTATTGAAGATGAAAAAACATTGCATTCAAATGCACTGCAGTGTGGGAAACAATTTAAGTAGAAATTCTTTTTCGCTGCTTCTGAAATTCATGCAATGCAATAACGACCATTTGAATATACTATATCAAAATAAATTTTTCCTTCCTTTTCGCTTCATGATACTAAATAAAATAGATTACCCACAGACAAAATTTTGGTTTTCGACAATTTTAATATTACCATTATATAGTAATTTTCTGCAATCACTGGGGTATAAGAAATACCTTACATGCTGATAAAGATTGCATGTCACAAGAAAAGTAGAAATTTTCTTCGTAAAATCTACGATCAAATAAAACATCTTTAAAAACATTTTTAGGGTGGCAACAAAATCTTTCATAACTATTGATTAGAATAAAAAATACAACATTAACTCTAATTAGTTGGATATCATACAATTAAGTACCGATATAATAAATTTTTCGTAGTATGTCATTAATAAAACAGTTATCCGATTAACAAGAGTTTATGCTAAACTGGCTAACATGTATCACGGCGAAAATGTTCAAATAATTTTAATTGGCAGAATGGTGGGCAGATGTTAACGTCAAGATGTTTTATGATTACTGAAAGTTATCTATGTTATCATCTCTGAGGAAGGATAAAGACTCATAGCATTTGGTGGAAATTTTTCTAGAAATGTGTTTTATGTTTTCACAACATACAAAACACTAGCTGTAAATCGCCACTTCGTATGCGTAGACTGGAATTGTATTACTAGAATTGGATATAGAACGTTGTTAGTTATGTAAAATGTGTCCCAAAAAGTATGGAGCCGGAAAAATATGACAGGGAAGCCATCACCATTCCGTTTAGGTATGATTTACACCTGCGGTGCATGTAAAAAAAGAAGACAAAAAGTATCGATGCGAGAAACTTTTAGATAAACACGAAAAAATAGTCCAGAGTGGCAGAAAACCACAAATCTGTACTGTATAATAAGTCGTGTCTGTACACGAAATGTATAAACAGCTCATACAGAAAATGACTGCTAGAGAAACAGAGATTGAGTGACCGATATAATATTACAGGACTTACTCACGCTATCCGCTGTCACCGATCGGATGGTTTTAAAAATGTATTATAATATATATTGTTTATTCAGAAAAAAGTATTCTATGTGTTTTTAATGATACATAGTATTTCTTTGTCAAACTTCATCAAGATCGGTTTAACCAGTTAGTCATGAAAACTCAAAAGACAGATAGAGTTACCTTCGCATTTATAATATTAGTGTGGATTTATTTCTTTTGAATTCAAAATACGTCAGAAGTTTTCACCGACTCTGTAACACTGGTATCCTCAACACGGTGATGGTATCGTGTAACTGGCGTGTGTCGCCCGTCACACGTGTGCGCGGCTGAGTGTCAACACGTGGCCACAGACGGTGCAGCCCCGGGCTCTGCCGCAGTCAAGTCGAGCGTGGTATTGCCTCCTGCCTGCAGCCCTGCCTCGGCACAGGTTTCGATTTCCTGGTTCTCTCAGCAGCTCTCGTAATAATTTGTCTTGAACGAGAGTATCACGGGCCGACAGAGGATTTTCTTCAACAGAGTTACATGCCCGAAATACCCTGTTACCTACGTTGTAGCTGGGTTTGTTGTTATTTCCAAGCGGGAATCGTTTATGGTGAAATACAAAATACATTGCTATCAGTTTACAATACGGCTGTTAGATACTTATTCACGAAATTTTATAAACTCCGGAAAACTGTCCTGTTGGGTGAAGGTGTTTTAATAGAAATTAGCCACCGAGCCAGTTTGGTGAGCGACAATGCTCGTAATTAGCATTAGGGGGACTCGGCTTCAAATCCCCATCTGGTCATGCAATTTGCAGTTTTCCATTTTTTCCCCGAAATCAATCCATGTGAACACCAAAATCATTTCTTCGAAAAAGGCCATCACCTACGATTCCCCATTCCTTATCCCCAACCCTATTCCGGCTATCGACGTCGACAAGATGTAAAACCCTGAGTAAAAAATTAAAAATAAATAAATAAACTTTTCATGTGAGTATAAAAGCACTACGAAAGGTTATTGTCTATGAATACATCAGCATTATGGAGCTGGAAAATCAAACAATCCTTGAATCAATCGAAAAACTAGCAAATCTATGATTAGACGTTTCAGACGACTGTTTTCAGTAGTTGGAATGTAATTTGAGGATCTGTTGGATTCACCACATATCACAGCGTGTTCTGACAGCTCGGTTAGGCGCTTGCATATCAATCTCCAGGTGATCAAATACCGCTCGGCCCCGGAATTTTATCGAACTTTACTTTTATTACATGGCTACGATCCTCAGATTTCATGTTAAACTCTAGATCTAGCCATGACAGTTTCCGAATGCTTGACAAATTGAAAATCAGTTTCCATGTCTTAAGACAACACGAATTTTACTTACCTTTATCCTCAACTTCATAATGTAGTCTTTTGAGGGATATGTTGCATTAAACATGTTTTTCCTGCTAGGGCGATGATGACCTCCATACATACTAACTCATGAGATAATGGTATCAAATTTCGATTCCTCATCACTTTCTCATTGCACATTAGAAGTAGACAACATCAATTACCATAATGCATTATGTTATGGAGCGCCGCTATTTGAATTTATACAGTGGGCATGAAAATAATTATTGGTAAGGTTGTTAATGAGTGATAGATATCTGTGGTTTGATTTGAATTAAAAAATAAATAGCATTTACATGATGAAAAAAATGTACCCTTGTACATTTTCCTGTACAAATCCACATGACCACTTTACATATCAGATAAATTCATGGCGTTCACATTTAGTGCAAACAGTACAGTCATTAAACTGAGCGATATAAAATTAAAATTATTTTGGGTTGTAACCATTCACTGCGATTGTAGCTTCTTAAATTGTCTGTTCAATTAAAGTCTCCCAGGATAAAACATTTAAAAAAATACATTTTGAGATTTCAACCCAAATTGAAGCTCCTCTTGGTATGCAACATGCGAATCGTTCGTTCCTTATGTGTGCTACGCTGAATCTTAAATAAATAATAATTTTTTTTTCAAGAAACCAGAACGCATTGTGGTCTTTTTTTTGTTTTGTTTTTGGTTCTATGAGAGTTTTCTGTCTTTGAGCGTAAAACGTGTAGTAATTGTTTAACATAAAGAGAACTCTGGCCACCACAATAAATTTAAAACAGACCGCAGGAGCTACGGAATTGAACCCAACAATCGCCTTGCGAAGTGCAACTGCGAGAAAGTACTAGCAGCATCATGCTACAGCGGTCATGTTCTGAAATCTATTTCAATGGATACTGATTGAATGTCATCAATATTCTCAGTATATCAGGAGAGAAAGTAAGAACGAGAACTTATGTGCAATTGTTACACTAAGTTGCATTTTTTTTTTTTAAAGAACGTGACATTTACTTACTTCGTTAATTGAGATTGATACGTGTATATAAAGGAGATTCCCTCTTTCAGTCTGCTACCTTGCAGAAAATATCTCAGATTTTAGAAAATTCTCCCGGCTAACTAGCCGAGTTAACAAAGTGTTATCACACGATACTTCGGCGATCAAATTCACAGTTGGCATCTTCTGGTATTCACTAGAAGATGACGACAGTGAATTTGTTAACTCGGCTAGTTAGCCGAGAACATTTTATAAATTCTCAAGGCCGAGAGAATCTTCGTTCTTATATATCTTAGATTTTGCTTTGACAGCTAGTAGCTACAGACTGGCTTGCCTCTATCTTGCTGATGTAAAATAGGGTACCCACGCCTTTTGTTACTATTGCTTCTCTGTCGTTCAAGGCAAGATTATTAAAGACGAGAGCCAGTAAAGGAAAATATTAAGGAATAACCCCAAAATCTGCCAATAGGCATCCAGGGATGCCATTGAATACCAAGATCAGAAGGGATTGAATTCGAGGTACCATTCAATGCCAATCCATATGGTTTCACTCAAAGTGTTTAGTAATTCATTAATCATGTTCACAAAGTGAAAACTAAAGACACAAACGATCGAATACTTGAATAAACTGCGCATTTACTTAATTATGAGGAAAGACATCTCTATACTACTACCTATCCAGTCATAATTTCTTTGACATAAGAGCTGTATGGAAACTTAAAACACCTGTAAACGATTGTATATTATTTTATTCACTGCGATATTTGTAGCAACGTAGTTGCAGTACGAATTCTATACTGTAAGTACAATTCGCGCCATAAAATATACGATCTGGAGGTGGAGTGCCCAATCACAAAGTCAAGGACAGGGTGTTGGAATACAAATGGATGCATCTCCTAGTTTGTTTCCGTGCAGCCAGTACAGTTTTCTGTAAAACTCAATGCAATATCTGTCTCGTGAGTTGAATGGTGGGAGATCTGACCGTGATATCACCCTACCCCCAGGTATCACTGTCATCTTTCATTTTCTTAGTCAGAACGACCAGCAAAGTGTCATTATAACTTTTATCGCTGACTAATGGTTTATTTTTGTAATAACATTTAACTACACGTGCAAAAATTAAATGAGTATTTGATATAAATACTCATTGTGTAACAATTCATAAAAATTTCTTTTTCACAATTCCTGCAAATATATATATATATATATGTATATATATATATATATATATATATATATATATATAAAAATCAGGCAGTGGTCTTAGTTCAGTTTTAACTGTTTTTTGGGATGTTGTCGTTAAATAACACATCACATTTTCAGATATGTATGTTGGAATATAATTTTCAACGGTTTACAGCCGGATATTGTAGCAAAAATACAGCGTTTCGGCAACGGATCTGCTGACCTCTGCAATAGTAGCATAGTTTCTGTCGATTACAAACCTACAGTAACTAAAGCTACAACTGAAGCTCGTAAGAATATAGCAATGCAAGCAGTCTAAACGTCGTCTTTTGACGATTCCATCCGGATGCACAATCGTGAAGATTACATTGCATCACGATGTCGAGAAAATCTCCACTGACACGTGCCTATATTATTTTCCTCCCTGAATCAAACGTGGTTATGTATCAAGTCTTGGTAGATAACATAAAAAAAAAAAATATGTGTTTGTAGCGTGCAGGGGCGCGAGAGGAATCACTTTTCAGAGAAAAGCGATAGGGGGCGTTCCCCGGTGCTTAGGCGGCGTTTACGGCCCGTGCAGAGCCGGCTAATCCTGCGTATAGCAGCCCCCGTTGTAAATAGAAGTTTCCTCGAAGACGGCCTCGGCTGGTACCCCGCGCGGCGTTCATTACGGAAACCGTTCAGTTTTACGTGTGCGGCGCTCTTTACGATGCTCGGGCGGGGGCAAGTTCCCGCGTTAAGATACCGCGCCATAGCCATAGCCGGCCGGCGAGGCTGAGGGACAGCAGGCCCAGATAAGGCCGCGTTAACGACGCTGCAGCGCCCACACAGTAGGGGGAATCCCCTTCCTAATCTCCAGCTTCTGTCTCCTAAATTTATTTATTTTCGTGTCAGAAAGATACATATTTACACATCAAATTATATTGTACGAAAACTTGACCATTTCCAGTGCAGTTTCTAAGGCCTAATGTAAGTCATCTTCCGTGCAGGAGGTTGGACACTGTTGACACTGCACCAAATGTTTCACCTACTTGTTCCATAGCTTCTGTATATCTCCTGTAGGTACAATATATTTTTTATCTTCTTTCTCTGTCGAAAGAACTTTATATGGGAATACCTTATATATGGCGTTTATTTAAATTAAACGTGGATAACTTCTTATGCAACTAGTTCTCTTCTTTGAGTTTAAGGCTGCTAATCAATGTCTGTGAAGTCAAAGATTGCAGTTGGCAGTATCGGCTATTGTGAAAGAGAATCTTTGAAAAGGGAAGGTTTTGCGTATCGAACTGAGCGAGATAAAAAAAATAAAACGAGCCAGGCAAACGATGGTTTATTGGAGTATGTTTTAAAGAAATAATAGTATTTATTAGTTCACATTCTGTCACTACTTTCAGCCCACTCCAATCCCTATTAAATTAATTAAATTTTATTTTACAGTATTTAAATTAACGTTTTGATATTTATAAATCGGTACTAACAATATTAAAAATAGACGTATTGTTTTGCTTTGTCGAGGTCCCCATTGTTAGAAAGGCGCGCGTGAGTCAGCGAGTTTCGCTAGTATAATTCGGCATGCGGTGGTAGTAGGATTAACAAGTAGGGCTGGACTGACGTATTTTAGTAGCAGTCAGCTCAGTTATGTAGGAAACTATATATAATCTGAGGCGAAGGTCCTACCGTGTTGAGTGGTTATCGCAGAAGATGTAATAGGTTAATATTGATTTTCGAATAATTTGGGCAAGTGATAAAGAACATTGTGAAGAATTTGATGTTATAAGTTAATACAAGGTACAGAAAAAGTTGAATTTAAAGGAAAAATGTGTAATCAGTTAGTAGCAATAGCACCTTTGAATTAAACAGAGAGATTAATTAGCTAAGTTTTTGGGATGAGTAGAAGTGAAGGGATGTGGCACACAATCATATGTTCTGGACAAACGGGTCTGTCTGCCCATAACACCTGTATACACATAATAGGAGACGTTTTGATTTTATTTTCAGTGCAAGTTGGATTAGCTTGTACTGTATTAATGTATGAAATATATTAAAGTTACAGCCCTCTCCCATAAAGTTATTGTGTACCTTCCAGGTGATCAATGCGGCCCATTTCTTGTGGAAGTTGGGTCGGCCCCGCAGTCTAGGTTGGCGGTCTCCTAATTGCGCGGCAGGTAGCGTGGGAACCCCCGGCGGTGGCGGCGGTGCCAGCCGGGTGGCCGTGTGCCAGGCGGGACGAGCCCCGCGGAGCTCGCGTGCGCACGCGATCCCAGACTTGTTTACACCGCCTTCGACTTTATTAAGGCTTTATCCCGCCTGTCGTCTTCACTGAGGCGCATTTTTACTTTGCACCGAAGAGAAGGAGAGTTCAATGAACGCGAGGAATGTCGAAACAGCGGTGAAACCCAAATGCTGGACTAACATTGATACTGCTAACGTGGCCAATATAACACTGCTGCTGCTGAAAATTCCTCAAACATGATCCTAGAGGAAAAATGTTTTGTATTCCAATGACCGCTTTGATCTGTGTTTGATTCTTCATACTGTACTGGGCGCCATGCTGCTATGACTTTTGCATTGATTACAACTATTTGTGATTTTAACTCACTTGAGACATCAGTTAGAAACATTAAGGGAAACAATTAAAAATACGTCATTTGTTGGACAAAAGTATATAAATATTTCATTCATATTGCTTTATTAAATTTTTCATGCCAAACATGTGAACATTGGACTTAACGACACCTGCAGAATCATAACATGCTGTTCAAAATTCACTCCAATCGATTTTTTTTATTTATTGCTTTACGCCTCGTCGACAGGCTAAGGTCATTAGAGGCGTGATGGGACTGGGTACAAGGAAGGGGAAGGAATTCGACCGCAGCCTTTTTGAAGGAATATCCCGGCGTTCACCTGGAGAGATTTGGGGAAACCATGGAAAACCCAAATCGGGATGCATGGACGCGGATTCGAACCCGCGTCCTCCCGAATGCGAGGCCACAACGTTAACCGTTCACCCACCACGCTCGGTGCTCCAATCGAATGGCTCCACCACCTCGCAGGAATAGTACCACCTTCTGTTCGAATAGAAATAGCAGCGAACAAGGAAAGGAGGAAAGTGTATCATGAAGGAACTTATCTATTACATGGGCATATACCACACAATCCAGGGAAAGGTTCCTATGAACAGCACGTGAACTTGCAGCTACAATTGAGAAAGCTATGTTACAACTGTGGGAATCTAAGTCAACCCTTCCCCATGGCTGGGGAAGATTGTCTGAATCTTTCCCACCTGGCTTTGACAAGGGATGGTTGACATGGAAGTCTCTGAATAGGCTATGATCAGGAGCTGATAGATCCTAAGTCAACCTAGCAAGATGAGGCTATGCGGAGATCGATGACATCAAGTGCGAATGGGGAGAAGACCAGACCATTCAGGACATGCTTGTTCCAGTGTCAACTGTGCCCACCATCCTGCTCGGAAGGTGATCTTTATGAGGCCTCAGAAAATGCACTCGTAGTGGCCAAGTTTAGGTCAAGTTCAATATGATGTTGGTAATTGTGTAACAACATGTTTCTGACACGAAATAAAATTCAATTTTTGACAAAAGGATATAGATAGTTCACACATATTGTTTAGTTAAATTTGTCTTACAATAACAAAAACAGCTTTGAAAGAACAGTTAATGAATGGCCTGGCTAAAGCAGTTTTGCCCCTCAGGGTGCTATGCACGGGTTAAGAATTATTGCAACAAATATTTCTGTCAACTAATGGTACACATTACCCAACATTGGCTGCTCGATGGGATTCACTGTTCCGCAGCCAGATCCCACAGCTGACACACACGCAGCAGACTCCAGAGTCACTACAGCTGGCTTTCTGCCTCCGACGTCTCGCTTTTGCATCCCGACAACGTCTCCCTTGTTGCACCAGCGCAGTTCCCAGGAAATCTTTTTTCGTCGGCTGTACAACCTCCACGTTGACTGCCCGAAGACATAGAAAATTAAAAAAAAACATTTTGTAATAGTAAACGCAACTTCATAATCGCTGCTCACACACTGTCTCCACGGGCCCCATGCCACTTGACCAAGATAAACGGGGCATGTTTATCAGCACCAGCTGTGCACCCGGCTGCAACACAGGCGTCGCCCAGCCCGAAGTACTTTGAGAGTGAAGGGCAATATCTGTAGTAAGGGCCGTTATAACACCTACAAAAACATTGTCCTGCCTAAAAGTACGGCATTATTAAATAATAAATAGCGAATTTTGCATTTTTATTTCTTACAAAGTATAAAAAATAAAAATACGAGTATGTGTCACACATCACTGAATAGACGATGGTTCAAAATTTTTAACCCGTGTCTGCAACAGGAGAAGTCTGTTGTTGTTGTTGTTGCTTAAGGACGCGTCGACAGTGAGGTCATTAGTTCCCAAACAATGACCGGTTTAGCATTCGGCTTAAACATTTACCAAATAGCTGAGTGTCCTAACAAACAGCAAAATAAAATATGTTTCTAACATGTTGTTCCAGTCCAAACAATAAGACTATACCATGACGCAATTTTATCCTCTTTAGTGGGCTACTCAGCAAGCGTGTGGGCAAAGCATCTAAGAAAAGTAAAACTAAAACAGCGAGTCAGACGTGTCCAACGAGGAATACTTTTAAGATTGACGGGAGCGTACAGAACCGTGGCAACAAATTCATTAACCGTTGCCATTGGTGTATGGCCACTGGACCTTGAAGTAAGGAAACGGGGTGACATATACTGGATCAGAAAAGGGAAACAAGATAAGGTAGCAGAAATTGTAGGCAGCGAAGTAACATCGGAGACGCACATTCGGAAGCTTCTATTGGCGGAATGGCAACAAGAATGGAACAACAGTGAAACAGGTCGAAGAGCATACGATATGTTCCCATCCGTAGATGAGAGGCTAAAGTTGAAGTACCTTCAACCCTCTCCCGGATTGGTACACTACATTACAGGTCACGGGCCATACAATAGCTGGCTCCGAAGTCGAAATATTGTGGACTCGGACAGGTGCGAATGTGGTGAAGAGAGTACGCCGGAGCACGTGGTATGGGAGTGTGAAATAACAGCCAGTTTGAGAGAACACCAACAAGCTCGGCTGCAAGGTAGGAGCATATTTGACATTCTGCGCGACGAAAGTTTGTGGTATTTGCTGGACGAGGTAGCTGATCTAGCCTCAAAATTTTGGAAGGATAAATTTATAAAAAGGAAAAATGCCGAGCGAAATCAAAGGCCACAGATAGCAGAAGAGGAGAACCCAATTACACCGGATTGACGGAAGATATCCCACGACAATGAGCAACATCAATCGTCGGAGGAACTTCAGTGTGCTCCAGAGAGGCCGTCTTCTGAGCGACAACTGGGGCCGTCTTGGTATTCCAGGAGGTCAACTCTTGATGGCCTGGGCGGCTGACTTTGCTGCCGGTTCCAGGGGACTCTGCCTTTGGAGCGCACACAACACCAAGAAAAATGAACAATAGTGGACCGAAGTGCGGCTGTGACAATTGGTGGTGGTAATAGTAGAATTAGTAGTATTAGTAATGGTTTTAGTAGTAGCAGTAGTAATGTTAGCAGTAATATTAGGGACAGTAGTAGTAGATTTAGTAGTGGTGTGGTACCCATTCTGTTTAATAACAGTAGATGTAGTAGTTATTGGAAATTGAATCAAAATTTTCTTTCATTCATTGTTTATTTGTTAATATGTTTTATATATATATATATATAAGATACAAACATATGTAAATGTAAATGAGTGGAAATAAGGGCCCAGATTAGATACTAGGTGCTGGGCTATATTGCATATGGAAAATAAATAAATAAAAAAAAATAAATAAATAAATAATAACATGTTGGCTGTAAAGGGGTCATTAAAACAACAAACGTTACCAGGAGAAGACGTTTTGTGTGCTACAATATGCAAAAATTTAATCTGTTGTTAATGTGCAGCTTGCATTCTGTCATAAGTTCAATGAAATGCCACCTCGTCATAAACAGAGTTACGTTTGGCATAGAAATTGATAGAACATAAAAAAGGAAAAGCCCTAGTCATATCCCAACATTTTCTGTTACGTCCCCTTTTTGTGGTAATGATGTTGCAATACCTCCGCATTTGCAGCCTAATTTACTGTGTTAGCTTAGGTTTTGTTTTGGGGACACTCTTTTACTGTCAAGTTTGGGGGAAAATGGCTGTGGTCTTTTGACCATATTTAAAACCCTAACTTGGTTCTTCTGAACTATTAGACTGTTAGGTTAGGATGCTTCTTGGTACTATATATATCTGTGCCATGGCTTTGGTTGTAGTCTTCTTAGGTTGTTGAGTCTGTTTTCTTTTTGTCTGCATTCATCAAATCTGCTGTAAAAGTCTTGGGTTATTCTTCTGATTTCGTCGACAATTTTTCTTGTAGACGTCACCGCATGGATTTCTTCTGTTGTGGAATATCTTGGTAAGTTGAGTATTGTTTTTAAACATCTCTTCTGTACCCGTTGTATGATTCCTATGTTTGTTTTTGATGCGGTGCTCCATACTTGCCATCCATACAGTAGTGCTAGTAATGTGACTCAACGGTAGATTCTTAATTTCGTTTCCATGGTTAGATTTCTGCTTTTTAGTATAGGGTACATGTTGAGAAGTATGGCTATACCTTTTTTTTCTATTCTCCTGTATGAGTTGGCGATAGGTCAGCCCTCTGTCAAGTATTACTCCTAGGTAGCGATGATTAACACGCCAGGGGATTTGGCGACCCGACATTTGTATTTTGGTCTCGAGGAGTGGTCGCTTTTTTGTAAAATATACAGCAGCACTCTTCTCTAGGTTGATACTAATTTTGTTAGACTGGCACCATTTTTCTATCATTTCTACAGTTCCCTGGAGTGTCTTGATACTAGCCGAATGGACTCTTCCGGTTGTGTAGATTACTGTGTCTTCAGCAAATTGAGCCAACTTCACGTTGGGTGCTGTTTGGAAATCGATGACATAAATATTAAATAGCAGTGGAGAAATGACGGAGCCTTGTGGGATTCCAGCGCATATTGAATGCGTTAAGGATTTGTAGCCGTCAGCCGCCACGAAGAATCTTGTTTGGTTGTCGTAATTTCCGTAGTAGTTTTGCGTGCCAAACTCGATCATCGGCCTTTTCGACGTCTAGAAAAACTGCTGCAGTGGAACTGCTGATATTCAGGTCATGGCTGATGTCTTCGGTTAGCCTGAGTAGTTGGCATGTGGCTGACACCCTCGGTTGGAAACCGTGTTGTTCTGTACGGATAGTCTGCTCTCTAGTTACTTCCTGTTGAAGGCGCCAAGACGATACGCTCCATGGTTTAGCATGGAGAGCCAAGAAGACTAATTGGTCGGTAATTAGCTGTACTTGTTAAATTTTTCAAGTGTTTTGGGATAGCTATTACTTTCGCCGTTTTCCATACGGTGGGAAAGTAGCTTCGCTGCATACAGGAGTTAATGATTCTTGTTAAGAGAACTATTCCCTTTTTCGGAAGGTGCTACAAGTGGACATTTGAAATCCCATCGGCACCTGGTGATTTCCTGTTCGCTAGTTTTTGGATACAGCTCTTGATTTCCCCCGTCGTTGTTAGTTTAGGCAGAGCAGTGGGTATAGTACTCATAATGTCATTTATAATTTCTTCCATTAGTTTATGTTGGTAGTTGTCCGTTTGTTGGCTTGCTCGTGGCTGGTTCTGCTCGGTGAATTGGTCCACTAGTAGTTCCGCGTTTACAGCCGGTAGGAAGACTGGTCCTGTGGGCCCCGTTAGTGCTGTTTCCTGTGGTTCTGTTGTTGGCTCCGTTTCAATCATCCGTTATGCAAGAGGTTCGAGAGGGATTTTCGTTTGGATCTCAGTTTTTTTCTTACCATTTTTTCTACTACTGGTGTTTCAGTTTGTTATGTAAAAACTCAAATTTTCTTGCGTTGCCATCGTCTTCGCAGTTTTCATTTGCTATTTCTCTGTTGTCATCGAATTCACTTCCACTGATCACCATTTCTGTAGCTTCACTGTCGCTGTTCGTAGACAAGTCACTTTCGTCTAGTTTGGCTGAGTTGCTGTCCAATGGTCCTTCACAGCACTCAGGGCGCGTTGTGATAGGTCTGTTGTGGGTTGCCGTGGTAGTACTCAGTTTGTCACTGTTGCGTTTTATGGAATAATTTCTCTTAAAAGAGTGACACACGATAGTGGGAAACACACTTTACTTCGCAGTTGCAGTCGATCGCGTCACACGAAGCGAGGCTCGGCGGACTTCAGCCCTCACACGGACACGTAACCGCGGTAATTATTTCCTCAAGAGTTCCGTTCGCGACCGTAGCTACAGCTTAATCCGTAGCGTCAACATTTCCATGTAGACAGACAACAGCGCCGTTGGTGGCAGTGAATGGTACTAATACGTATGAATTATGAAGTTTGAATATTCCTGTATCCAGTGATGTGTGGCAGGTATTTGTATCTTTTACAATTTGTGAGAAATAAAAATGAAAATTCTGCTCCTCCTTTTTTAAAATTAGCTTGAAAACATTAATTCAGCCTCTAAGATGGCTAGTTAGCTCTTAGATTCAGATCTTGTATTTATAGGATGCATGAGAGGATTTTGTAAAAAATGATGAAATTTCAGTTTTGATATTAGCTAACCTGTCATAGAGCATCTTCATTATACTTTAAGATTATTTCTCACCTAGCTGCATTGTAAGATTATATTAAGATTGAGATATTTTATTGACCTGTTCAAATTTTAAACCAATTTGCTTTGAAATGTCAAGCAAATGTGTTAATGTTCCTGACAATTTTTATTATGTTTTTGATAATGTGACATTGTATGCTTAGAAACGGCTTATTAGACAACTAGGAAAAACAACCAATTTTTATTACTTTGTTGTCAAGGTGAGAACTTCATTGGTCTTCAGATTCGAAAATTTCTGACAGATAATAACTTCAAAAGGGGTGCTCTACATCAGCGAGGAAGTTGTTTTTGAGGATTTTTAAAAGGCTGAAAGGGATATTTAGTTTAAAAAAAAACATCGGAAAACTATATTCAAAACATAAATAAGCTCGTGAAAAAGTACGGCAGTTGCGGCGCAATATGTGTTTGGATATTAACTTTATGTACTCTCATCTCTGTTTCCTCCCTGACAACTGTGGAGATATAAGTGGCAAATATGGTGTAAGGTTTCACCAGGACATCTCAGTGGTCGAGAAGAGACACCAGGGCAAATGGAATGTTTCAAATCTCGCTGGTTACTGCTAGGCAAATGTAAGATACGATTCAGAACAGTTCACAATCTGCAAACCAAGTGAAAACGTTCCGAAATATGAATAAACCACCACAACTGACACAAACCTCAAAGATTTTTTAAAAGATAATACTTTATATCATTGAAATGTATGCTATTTTACATTACTAACAGTTCGTCATGTAAAACTCATCCTTTTTACTGTGAAAGATACAGAATTTGTATACAACCGCTTACGTTGTAAAATGTATGTCCATACATACCAGGCAAAACATAACTTTTAAACTAAAAAAATGGTCATATTCTTTTTTTTACCCTACAAGCTACTATAATATGCTGTTTAGTAGAGAAACAACATTATTTTTTGTTGAACAATGTTGTTGCAGCCTTAGAAGTGGAGAGAAAATGATTGAGACTGTCTCTCGCAATCATTACGATTCATTTAAGCATTGTAGTCTTTATCCATCTCCCATCCTAAGGATTAGCTAATTGTTATCTTAAGGCAGTGCACAGCTGTAATTAGAATCCAGTCTACAGCGTTCAACTATTGGAATTTGGCAGATGGGCTCTCAGTTAATTTCACAAGTCAGCCCACCACTTACGTGGAATTTTTTACTGAAAGTAAATTAGGCCCAATTTCCTGCTAGTGCTGTACTGCATTAATACGTGCACGTGACTCATTTATTGTCTCTTACCAATAAAAGCGAACTCTGGATAGGTTTTCCCATAAATCATTGGATAGCGATATGTTTACACAACTTTACTATGATCGATTCGAGTACAAATGCCTTATCAACAAGTAGAAAAATTTAACTGATTTTTATTGTATAGATTCTAGTGTTTTTATATCATCGCCTTGTAAATCAATTAAATTAAATTGCAATGGAGCGCATTCCCGGTGGCAATTTCCATAAACACACATCTTCCCTCTTTTCTGCATCCCTTTACAAATTTTAACATTAAAATCTTTCAACGTTTTTGGCAAATTATTCATCATTTCTCTTGGTAACTTGTTCCAATCCCTGACACCCTTACCCTTCCCCTTGTGTCTGAAATCGAGTGCCAGCTTGTGGTCATTGTCATCTTCTCCCTTCAATTGTTAAGATTACAATTTCTGTCCCAATGAAGCTACAGATAACGTTATAATTACATAATCCACTGGTCTGTCAATAACTACCAGTATTTACGCAATGACCAATAATAAAATATGATTATATTTAATTGAAACAATAAATTTTAAGACTTTTGAATGGAAAAAGCTGTTATAGGGAGCTACCTGTTACGCAGAAGGTTTTCAACGTATTAATCTGGTTTCTTTATGTTAGAAAATCCCAGTTTAGTACGGTAGGTCTATCGCAAACAAAATATTAACATCTATGAGACCACGGTCTTAGAGTAATTAAATACCATTCTTTTTTCAACAGGTTATAAAATTTTAAAGATAAAGAACACAATCTTGCTTACCCCAGAATTTTGAAACGTAAAGTAATCCTCTGTTTACTAAAATCATGGATTTATTTCGGAACAATCTACCTTGTAAGGAACGCTGGACATCACTTGAATTTATATTTGAAACGACGATCAATATTACGGACTTTTCTAGTTCATCAGTTTTCATAAGACACTGCAAAAAATCTAGTTGATTTAACCAAAATGTAACAAAAGTTTATATTCCTAGCAACCTTCATCCTTAGGTAGGTATAAGTTGACCATTTGAACTCCTTATGTTTGCTTAGCACAAATGTTATTGTAATTTCAGTAGCATTAAAGACATTACAATAAAATATTTTGATGTGACAGATCACAATTCATCCATTATATCTCCAATAGTGTTAATTACGAAATACTTTCACTGTTCGTACTAATGTGTTCTTTGTTTTGTTTTACATTTTTATTTGAAAATATTTAGCAAAAAATGAATTCGGAAAGAAATATTTTAGAGGTAAACATTTAATATTTAACTTATATAAACTACTAAAAAGACTTTCTGGACATTTACCCTGTATTCCGGCAGTAATAAAATATGACCTATGACTTCCGTGAAATCGTAAATGTTTCACGGAATATTTCACTTTTCTCTCAAACAGGTTAACGTTTTACCGTCCACTTTAATTAATAAAATATACTGCGAATATAAATTCACAACAGCTGGTGGGATTCCGTGCAGCTGCTTCATAATCACGTTATATGATTTACCCTCTCATTAACCTTATGCGCATAGCACTGCATGCAAATTAATACTCCAACTGCACGGCAAGTCGTACAAAACTGAACTGACGTTAATCAAACAAATGCCTGCCTGAACAGAGGAATCATACTGAACGCAAGAGTCAATTTACTACCGCGTTTTGTACAACGGCCTGCTTTATTGCGTTCCTGCGAGAAACATCCCGATGAAAAATCTTAATTTGTACTATGTACAGCAGTGCCCTTGGTTGCTTCCTTATTTGTTGTTGTTTCAGTATGGCGTTTTGCTTAATCAATCGAAAAAATAAGTTTTAGTCACTGTAATCATGAAACAAATAATATTCATAGCTGGAAAGTTTTTCATATGTTGCGAAAGTAATAGATCTCTATCCAAGTGACAGATCAACAAATTTTTGCAGTTTTTCTGCATCTTGTTTTGCAGATCTCAGGGGACTTTGTTCTGAACCACGTTGCTCCACACGTGCACTTCCAGTATTGTTTAAATCTGAATTCACTTTTACAGATAGACGTGCTGTTACAGCTAAACATATTTTTCGCTACAAGGTTCTTAAATATTTTTTGGTATTTTTTCAGAATCAAATGCGGTTTCCGCTTTCAATTATAGAACGTTACATGCATTTAAATATATAAAATAAATGATATTTTTGTTATTGATTACAAACTTAATTAAAATTTCAGTTCATCTCTTCGATAGCAAGTAAAAGTAAAACGATTAAAACATCTTTCTGTATTAATTGTGCGAAAAATGAATTGTTGATGTAGATATTTTAATTCAATAATACCTAATATTAAAATAAATATCCATACAGAACTTTTATTGAATTTTTTTTGTAATTACATCAAAACGATTGCGCTATTTAACAGTACTTTTCCAAAAACTAAAATAAAAATAATTTTATGGAATATATCAAAAATAAACTATATTTTAAATTTCACTGAAGAAATATTGAAGTAAAAAAAATTATTTATGAAATACAGTTTTTAAAACAAAAGATATAACTTAAAAATTAGTAGGGACAAATTTTAGTACGCTATTACAGAGACACATTTTATAAGCAGAAGAATCAATCAAATAAATTATCAAAAATCTTAATAAATTTTCACAGAGGAAGCAACATTCTATGACATTTAATTTATTTGCGATGGAGTGCTTGCTCCATTGGCAATTTTCCTATGCATCCATTTTTCCCTTTCCTTTTTCTACCTACTTTTTCCCATTACTGATTTAAATTTTAAACTGTTTTTGCTAATTTTTTTATTATTTCTCTTGGAAAATCTTCCCAAAAACTTATGCCTTAAATCGCGTCCTAGTTTGTGGTCATTCCCTCCCATGAACCTCTCCTAATTGTTCCACCAATATCTTTCCACGCCTCATCATCAATATACCTCTTGTATGCCCTCCTGATTCTCTTCACCCTCCTCCTGTCTTCTAACGAATCCAGTGCCGGATTAGCATCGTAGCAGGAGTTAGCAAATGCAATAGGCCTCGCGCCTTCTGGGGGGCCTCGCTCCTCCTAGGGGACACCGTGGCTAGGAGCCTCCATACCAGGCTAGATATGGGCGACGTTTTTTTTTTTTTTTAGCTCTAGAATTCCCCCTGGACCGTGAAAACCAAGGGACCCTTCTTCCCTTCTTCACATTTGTTACGGGCCCCGCGCTGTCTTAATCCGGCCCTGAACGAATCCGATTTCAACATAGCTATGTTTTCGAATTACCAGAACAGAACATGGGAGGTAAGATTCATTTTGATTATGCTCATACGGATGTAATAATCAGCAGTAGAAAAGATAATAATAACAACAGCTTAATTTTTTTTTAAAAAGTTGCATTTGAATGCCACTATTTAAGAAGTTACAATCTGCTGGAATGATGTTATCATGGTGTCAAAAGGAGATTAGGACAACCAAACAAGCGTCTAGAAAAAAAGAATGATTATAGTAACAAACATCGTGTATGAATCACAGCGCTTATTGGAAATAAGGCCTGTAAAGCAAGAAAATGAGAGAGATGAAAAAAAATTAGGCGTCTGAAATAAATTACTATAGACGTATTTTCGAAATGAAGTAAAATGATGAAATACGGAGTGAACGATTCCTAGAAATAGTTTGCAATTATGGAATCTGGTAGAATTGTGGTAGAATCTGACAAAAAAGAAGGTTTTTAGTTTTTCCATATCATATTGGATTCTTTAATTTGGTGATAGACAGTGCAGTGGAAGTTAAAAACTGGAAACGACAATTAGAATTTGTTATCTGAGATTTAAATTTGAATTTTGAGATAGAGAGGTGGAGAATACTTTCAAAGAATAAAAAGTGATGAAAGAATGTACTCTTTTCATGCTTATGTCTAAATTATTGTTAATGATATATGGACTTTTAATGTTTTATAAAACTAAAATGGCATTTGTCATTTTCATCCATTGAGGCACATTTAACATAATTTTGTTCCCTGGAGTTATAGAATTACATATACACGATTAATCATGTTTCAGAACTCTGTACAGTTTGCACAAACATTAAGTTAAATCAGAAATTCCATAGCAACCCGGAAAATATTAGGATGTATGCCCTGTCAACAGGTTTGCTGATAGTTTTGTTACTAGAAGCAGAAGTATAACATAATTTTTTGCAGTAAATTTTTTTAAACTTTATCTTTTAATCCTACACCCTCTGGGTACTATTATCTGGTCATTTATTAAAATTAGTATCTAGTTAGACAGGTTGATAGGACAGTGAGATAGTCGTTGTAACTCTTCTGATACTACGGGTTCTAAGGAAACTGAGTTAACTGGGACTAAGACTTACTGTCCTAGTCACATAGAGACTACCAGACCTATTAGACATGACAGCGAAATGTAAAATTAGAGAATGAAACCGAGTTCCAAACTGAAATAAATTGAGTAAAATGATGGCTAAAACCTTCTGTTTTAATTTTGATAACTCTGGTTTTTTATGTGAAACTGAGTCACAGGCACTTCAATCGTACAAAAGTTGGATTTCCAAATGTCAACGGAATTTACAATTTTCTTCACTGCTGAAAGCGTTTCTTTTCAATATCTATATCTCAGTATCTGCGCTTAGATTAGAGTTTCTGCTTTAGACAGATATTTTTGAAAAACATAATTCTAATGTTAATGGTAAAAGGAAACCAAAATTTTGTATAGATTTATCAGATAACATTTGCAGCTTATATATCGTTATGTAGGCATCGAATAAAGTTTTATATTTGAGTCTGTATTCATCTGATTCTGATATTTTTTACTTACTGATTAGGAACGTATGCAACAACATCTAATTGAAAAGACTAACGAATAATAGCTTCGTTAGCGTCGCTCAAATCGTGATTACATTGTGTACCGTTACCTGCGTTTCACTGAGTTTCTGAATATTAGTGGTATATTTTCATGAAATTTCATGTGACGTTTAATCGTGTTAATTATTACCAGTGTTTTATTTTATTTAGAAGCTTGAAAGGTTTGTTGAATCCGCTGTTTGCGTACGTCAAATAACTGTACTTCACGGTTTTAATATGTGGTACAAAGGAAAAACAATCAGCAGAGATCATAAGCATTTATCTCCTTTACATATTTTATAACTTTATGATTTTAAACAGAGAACAGTGTGGCTGTGATAATATGAATGTACGATGAGGAAAAAAAAATCTTAATCCTGCAATGAATCGTACCTAAGGCGTAAGTAAATGAAAAAATGATTTGGAGGTTACGAGCTTGCCCACTAGCTGTTGTATCTTGTATAATGCCCTAATACACTAAAAACACTGTAAGCAAGCGATCTTTTTTAATCTGCATTTAATCGTTTCTTTCCTAGAAATGCTTTTGAGCGACACGGCATAAAGAAATGGCTTCTGGCAGTGATTAGTAAGGTGCTGCAACGGTTATCTGCCTGCGCTCTTACTGCCTCTAGCTGAACCTGTTGGATGACTAACTAATGTTAGGAATGGGGTTCGGGTGTGAATGCGGACTTGATCTCTAGTCCAGCCATCCAAACTTCGATATTCTAGGGTTGCAGAAATCATTCCAGTTAATGCCTGCAGGGTTTCTTCATGCACACGGGTGTGGGAAAACTTTCTTTCGGAAGTAAGATGTCAGGGATTTGTACCGAGTGTGGTGGGTGAGTGGTTGACGTTCTGGCCTCGCATTCGGGAAGACTCCGGTTCGAATCCCCGTCCGGGCATCGAGATTTGGGTTTTCCATGATTTCTCCAAATCATTCCAGGCGAATGCGGGGATGCTTCCTTCAAAAGGCCATGGCCGAATTCCTTCTCGTACCTTGTCCCAATCCCATCCCACCTCTAATGACCTCGACGTCGACGTGGTGTAAAGCCATAAGTAAAAAAAAGTCAGCGATTGGAATAAATTGTATTTGGAAGTGATGAATAATTTACCAGAATGCTGCAAGAATTTAAAATTAAAATTAGTGGAGGTCAAAAGTAGCTTGATACAAGAAAGGAGAGAAATTGGTTCACTCCAATTAAATGGTCATATGGAACGTTCTTTGTTTACTATCTTCTATTCATCAAACTACAAAAAGCAAGTGCTACTTATGTTAGATCGTTTTAACTTCAACACAGTTTTAAAAATAATGTTACACACTCGAAGTTCATTTCAAATTCAAAGAATTTAATTAATTTAAACTTTATTGTGAGGAAACTATTATCTGTGAGTAAAATTTCACGGAACTTGACTTCTTCAAAAGCAAAGTGGATTGATAACTACTATGTGTGTAGAATGTGACCGTCATAACTATTCCTGAAGAAACGTATCTTCCACTGATGTATGTGTTAGCTCCAACAATCTAAATAGGTCAGTTAAATCATAGTAGTTGAGTGTAAATTAATCTACCTTCTATGGGAGCTTCATTGAAGCTGACGGTTAGCAACTAGGGAGCCGGACAAATATTCAGTAGGTGTTTTAAATTGACCATTGAGGATATATTTGGCCAAGAAAAATAGTACTTAAATGAAGCTTTACAAGTACATAGAACCATGTGTAAATGATAAACTGTTTAAATTCCAGCGCAAAATCTTCATCGCATGATCTCGTCGCATGTGACGTCATACTTGACCTGCCACTTGATATTTTAACAGTATTAAGTTACTTTAAGC
The DNA here is from genome assembly GCA_031002005.1 of Vandiemenella viatica. Classification (NCBI taxonomy): domain Eukaryota; kingdom Metazoa; phylum Arthropoda; class Insecta; order Orthoptera; family Morabidae; genus Vandiemenella; species Vandiemenella viatica. The sequence goes on along the minus strand of JARYHS010011408.1, from coordinate 57,610,246 downwards.
GTTTTGTGAAATTATATTTGTATTTAAACGAATGACATATGGTTGGTGCGTAGTACCTAAATGGACCAATATTTCTATGTCTTCTCCAAACAAATCATTTACTGCTGTATCACGAAAAACCGACATACGAATCAAGTGGTTGCGATTAGCAAGACGACAATACGACGGAATGTCTGCAGAATAACCGATTTACCATTGTGAGGGTCACTTTGATGTTAACAAATATGCGAAAATAGTTTCCAAATCACAAACTACATACATGTAGTTCAAAAAGTCAGCGCTTAAGTATTTTGTACTAGGGTTGTAACGGAAGTCATCTTTACGGATGCGGATGTTCAATGCTTGACATCCGCGGATGCGGATGCGGAAGAGGAAAAATAAATGTATAAATTATTAAGATTTTATCCAAATAAACTTAAATTAAAAAAAGTATATGTTTTATGCCAAATTCTACATTTTTAAAAGTAACTTTTATTTCCAGGTAATACTGTCACATTGATTTATTTTTGCCTCATCTTTCAACAACAAAAAACATGGGATGATTTCACAAGTGAATTAAATTATTTAGATAACGACGCACGCGTCTACAAAAACGATCTTTGTCATGTGAACTTTGCAGTGTTCGCGGCTCGACTAATTCAAGCGTCAAGCACAAGGCCACGCGTAGCACATCTCCACCACCCGCCTTTCCATTGCTCTAGCGGCCCATTCGCAGTACAACTTGTGGGACCTACGATGATCCGATTTTCGATAAAGAACCTTGATGGGCCGTGAAAAGGGTTAGAGTACTACATGCAGGACCTGTTGGATGTTGGGACTCCCAAACAACCGCCACGGGTACTTGCTGTCCACCAAGATATGGTGTTAGATTATGATTGGAGGAAAAATCCTGCGCTTGTGCGATAAGGATACATGGTGTGCCGCGAGAAAGTACGAGTGGAAAGGATTGCTTGGAATATTTTATTGCATTCCTTTTACTAACGTGTATGAGTGAGCGCATTCTATTGTGGTTCTACACGGATGTCCTGAAAGCTTGACCGTGAATAGGCCGCTTTACTTTACATTCAAGTTAATACCTGTAAATTAGTCACTTATTTAATAACACCATTTAGTTCATTGTTATTTTTATTGCAGGAGCATCAGAAAAAAACAACCACATTGTAGTTAGCTAAGTGACGATGGGAAGAATCTCTCATAAAGAGAAAATAATAATATATATCGCAATGTAAACAAAATATCCAATACACATCCGCAATAACTATTGTGGATGCGGATGCGAAAGCGGATGTTGAATTTCATGCGAAAGTTCAGCACTTGCGGATGCGGAGATCCGTTACATCCCTACTTTGTACACAGGTAAAAGATGTACTTACTTGTGTTTCAGCTGTTAAATGCACGGAAAATTACACGTGGTACTATATAATATGCTCAGTAAAGAAAATAAGGATAAAACCTGGATGCCTTCCATGAAAATTCCATTTCTGGACTGATAGTAAAAGAAGTTTGCCATCAAAAAATACATCTCGCTCCGTCATTGTCAAAAGACAACAACCATCACCGTCACGTTAATTAATTAATTAATGAAGTGATAGCATCTCGTAGTCTTCCATTCCACGGTCATTATATTTTAGTAAGGCACAGCTATTAATGTCTCTTTTTTTTAGCTTCTTGGAGAAATTGTGTCAGTAGCACATTATATGGGGCGGTAGTCTAGGTGTGATCATCTTCTTTTCTGGCTGAGAGTTCCTTCGTTATAATGTATTTAATGTTAGCGCCAACTTGGACCAGTTTAGATTTATTTCAATAAAAATTTAGATATGCGCAATTATGACACTGAATGCTAACAACTTTTCCTTCGTCTTGGGGAACGTGCATAAACCACGTAGCTCCATTTTGGCCTCCTGTCAAACCCCCCCCCCCCTCCTCGCCACGTAGCCCTACGTGGCTTTTGCCTCATTCCCTCCCCCTCCCCCCCACGTAGCATGTAGCTTTTTCCTCTTTTAATTCCAGAAGTAAATTTGTTCTGTTTTCTCTTGTAAGACTATTGTAAATTACATACTGAGATAATTAAATGAAGGAAATAAATATTCACGTGCTGTTGTGTGTTCTGTTCCTCATTTTAACCGTGAAAAATGTTATGAAAGGAAAGCTACGTGGCCTCACCCACGTAGCCCAGCGTGGCCTTACAGCCAACCCCTCCCCCCCCTCCACCCCATGGACCGAGCCACGTAGTTTGTGCACGCTCCCTTATCAACTACCGTGGCCACTGCATCACATTTCGAACAAACTTTCAGTTTCGGGCACACCTAGTACTTGATAGTACATATACCCGCATCACGACGAAGTTGTACATATCCTATGGCATCGTGACCATAGGATTGCCTCGCCGATCTGAAAATACGTGAAAGCAAAGCGTTAAGTCTCAAAGGTATGTAATAATATATTATTTTAAAAAATCATACGACAATCATAACAAAGATTACCACATTTGCACTCGGTAGAGGTTATGTTTTCTTTTCTTTTAAAATTCAATTTATTAGGCAGATCGTTGAAATACTTACAAAGATGTTTTCACATTTCGAAACTCAGCATCACAAAAATACGAATGAGTGGCAAAGAATTTTCCAACCATTATTATATCCACTCTCGGGAGATTTCGACGATAGGCATTAGTAAATCATGGATTCATGATAACAATGGTTTAAAAATTTGTAAACAACGTCGGCTTGGAAGATTGTTACCACGTCCCTTACAACTCGGTATCATAACAATTCTGTGACAAAAACTCAAACAAATGTATAAACAGTTAAAAAAAATACAAGTCAACGCAGCGGACTATCGTATCTGTTTCCAAACGTATGACGTCAGGCAATGTGATTTGTGTTTCGTTTGACGTGAAGATTAGACTGAAAATCAGAGTTTATTTATTGATTTAAAAATATATAATAATTATTATTTCACAAAAAATATTGGATGATGTTTCTGAACTTATAAGTATTATTTGTAAGTTAATACCAGTTTTTTTTTTAAATTCCTCCCGGTCCTCCATTAATAGTAAATACTACTACTGGCACCCCTAAAATAAGGTACTGGTACTTTGATGTTGCATGCTGCAGGATTCAGTAAAACTCAAATCCTGTTATTAGTATGATATAATTTTGATGCCGATTGACCAACTTTAGGATGTTCTTCAATTGATAACCAAGTCATCGCCTTTCGATCTCTATTCGTCATATGAGATTCCAATTTGGCTCGAGATCATTGCCCTTTCGTTGGGTACTTTGTGAATAGAGGTATTTAATTCAACATGATACAGTAGCCATTATATGAAATTTGCTCGTCTGATAGTTCCACATTTAACTTTTCTATATATATTTTGTCCATTCAGATTACACCCAGTACACTCTCTATACACACCACGAAAACAATTATGTCTAAACAATTTATCCCTATATACTATTTCAAAAATTTATTCCCGTTTGTACAAAATCAGCTGAATCTATTACTACAATAGCGTGGCGCAATAAACTTACATTTGCGTTGTATCTTTTTGTTTGAGTCTGGTAAATATCAGCTTAGCGAGATGTGCCTATGAGATGCTCGTCGCATTTTTCTTGGTGTCGAGATGATGTTAAGAAAAGGTATTTCACTCGTCCATCAGGCTAGTTATTCCTTACATTGACAGATGATGCATACTTACAGTTTCCATTTTGTATGAGTTCTTTGGTTAAGACAGTGAGTTTGTTTTAATTTTTTTATTTTTACGGACCACACTACGACTCTGCTGCGCCTTATCCTGCAGGCGGCTCCACGGTAAGGATGTTCTAATTTCAGCTTCCACTCAGACACGGCTGGGAGGGACGTATGTTGACTTATGTTACGAGATGACTGGTAGGGGTCGCAATCAGACGCTTACATAACTACAAAGGGCTGGCTTTTCTAAACACATCTGACCTTCGATGATCAAGTTCTGGCTGTTTGAAAAAGGATACTTTTTTAGAAAAATGCACGTTTTCTTTGAAAGTAATGAAAAAACGTGTAAAATTTGAAATAATGTATTGATGTTGTTCAGTTCTACTGCGAAACATGATATCGATGTCAAGCACAATATAGAAGTCACATCACGCTTTTTACTTCCTCTTTTTTAGTTTAATGATTACTGTAGTGTGACCAAATTGTTACAGGCTATAAATTCATTTCTGCGATAATATCGTGTGCTAAATGAACACATGGAAATGACTAGCATGCTGAAAATGCAATCACCAGTTTAATGTTTTATTGTTACGATTTGTGAATAAGTGAAATTAATTAATCCAATTACATTTCAAACAATAGACAATTGCATATTTATCATCAACATGTATTTACGATTAAAACTATTATTTTGAGGATTTTATTACAACCATCTAAACTTTGTACGTAAATATTATATGTGGAATATACTGCGAATATTTTTTAAGTATGTTTCGTTGTTAAAAACTTCGAATTTCACGAAATTGATTGAAATCGTTGAATAGTTAATTTAAGTCTCTGTCTCGTAGACTAAAAAAAAGCAATAGACTGAAGTAAACTTGTTTTCTCTGGTGTTTCGCAATTTCTTTTGCGTTTAGGAAATTCTTGTCACCGTGCCAAAACTCCGTTAGGTTTGTCGGGATACAATTATTAATCAAACACTATGAGGAAACATGGGAAAAAATACCTTAAATGTATTACGTTACCAGACAACCAATGTAAAACTGGAAAAAGATTATAACAACTATAAAATCATTTAGTTATTCCTAGTTTCATATTTGATTTGTCGATTTAAATTGTCCTTAAAAAGTTAATTGTAAAATGATTGCATGTTTAAGATTTATTTATTTCGTATGCCAGAAGAAATAAAAAAACAGTAACTACATTTACTTACAATAAATATTAGTATTACTACAGACTGGTGTCTAGCGATTGTAGCCATTCAATTGCTTGTGTTGTTGCTTCGTGAATCTGATTCATTGTACCATTGAATCTCCTGAGAGGGCATTCCATGGCGATGTGGTGAACAGTTTGCTCATAGTTACCGCAGTCACAAGAAGGATTCTTTGTCATTCCCCACTTGTACAACCAGTAGTTGCATCTACCGTGGCCTGTTCTCACTCGGTTCAGTGCCGTCCAGGTTTTCCTAGGAAGGTTGAATCCAGGAGGTTGTCGTGCACGGTCTTGGATTAGCGCCTGTTTGTCGGGGTTGAAATTTGTCTACTCAGCACTTAGGATATTTAAATTTAATTATTTAGTTTAATTTAATTGCGATGATTGCAATTTCTCTACACATCCATTTTTACCCTTTAATATACCATCCTACTTGTGCCCTACAAATTTCAATTGTAAATATTTGAAGCCTTTTTGGTAAATTATTTATCCTCTTTCTTGGTAATTTATTACAATCCCTCACCCCCTCACCTACGAAACATACCCTTATGTTTTAAATTGACTACCAGCTTGTGGCTGTGATTATCTTTTCCCTTGTATGCATCTCTCCTGATTCTTCCAACAATATTTTCCTACACCTCGTCTCCAATTTGCGCCTTTTACACTTGCCAGTTGCAATACAAAATACGTAATGGAAAGATAACGTATTCTGAAGTGCCCAATAAAATCGTCTACAACTTTTAACTTCTTGAAGCTTATCTTTTTAAAAGTGTATAATACAATCTGAATTGCAATATACTTAAAAAGATTCCAGCCATATTCCACTGACATATCGTAATAACATTCTTGAAAGACCGTTGCACTGTCTGTAAAATAATAATTGTTATGAAGGAAATTTATATTTTCTAGGTACAATGATGGAGGTATGAAAAATTGGACTCAATTAATTTGAAGCGGTCCGCTGGCGGAAGCTTCATATTTTCTAGCAAGCATTGGTCGGTGTGTCACCCTTTGAAGTGAGTGCAGGTGTTTGGAGATGGGAAAGGAGATAAATGCAAGTTTCAGTATATAAAATTAATATAAATTTCCTTATAATAAAACAAACAATTGCATTTCTAAATGCATATTGAAAATTCTGGAAGGACACCTTCCATGGCGCCCACGCAAGATTGGACAAGGTATTTTATATACAAAATTTTAATGATAGAGAGTGATAGTAACTGGTGCCAATCCTTACCCCCGGGTACGCTACAAATTGTAATTTTGTTGTTTTTTTTTTTTTTACAAATGTAATATCTGAAAATAAATGAAATTACTCGTACATAGATTTATATTTCAAGCGTTTTTTGAACTTATTTGAGATATAAAACCGTACTGTGACGGCAGTAGTTCATAGCATGGTAGTTATAAAAACTAAATTCAGTACAAATGAAAGAATTCAGCAGGTGCAACAACTTTCAAGTGATTTTGGCTCTCTCGTTTATTCACAAGAGAGGCAGTCACTTTGGCACATGAACCTGTTTACTGGAGCCACATTTATGAGTCACCATAGTGAAATTAATTCAGAAGCGAATGAACTGTACGATAGATTTTCAAGCTTAAACGAGGCAACTGTTGCAATTAGAATGCTGGAAACATTTTGCAAAGCAATAGGAGATACGAGAGCGTGAAGGCGATGAAAGAAATGACTTGGAACTTTTTCTGTTCGTAATTAATAGTACCAAAATCTAGAACGAAAACATTTCGGATATAAGATAGGAAATAATAGTTATGCAATAAAAAACGAGGGATCAAACCTAATTTCATAGTCTGTCAGAGTTTATTGGTGATTCGTTCTGAAGGCGCTAAGTAAAGACGACTTCAGCATTAAAGAGAAAATTGTGAAGGACGTTATTCATTATTCAACATATTTTGTTTCAGATAGAGTTTGCTACTGTTTTTGTGTGGAAGGGCATCCATATTTCGCCTCTTTTCCGCTTACACTGCTAAATTTACGAATCTAAGACGTATCGTCTGAGTGTGTCATTCACCAGATATGAGCACAGAGCCTCATACTCGTGGACGCATTGCGGGTATAGAAAGGCTCTACTGAAACCACATGATAACATAGTACAGTAAATAAAAGTTGCACGTCAGAGATAATGAATAGATGCTACCATACATAAAGACATTTTTCCTTACATAGTGCGTAACTCATTATATAGTAGCTCACACGGTGAGTCATTGTCTATGTATTCTGTAATCGTGTACGACACATAGTAAAAACAATACGGTACAGATGATGTGGCATATTATCCGAAGCTATACCAATTTTACGTTATGAGCAGGGCTCACTATATACATCAGGACCGGTACAATCACGAGCTCAGTCACAAACCAGTTCAGTCAAAGTCTTTTTAGTCCTCTTCATGTAAGACAAAACTATTTAAATGAACTATCCTATTTTTAGTCATGAGTACCAGCGCAGTTGTTCACACTTGATCACCCTGTCCCTCCCTCCCTCGCACCGACCAGCTTCACCAATGGTTTTTCAACTTGTATACTATATAAGATATAATAATGAGTAGGCTATATTACCTTCTGAACGGAGAATTAAAGATCCATACTAGTTGGTTGAAAATAGTGTGTTCTGAATTCTCGCCAGTTTTTTTAGAGCCCCTTGGAATTTAGGAACCTCGTGACCGTATTGTGTTCAGACTAACATTCGGAACGAAGGTAGCTGTTTCGGAATAATGTGCAGATATGTATGGAATTTTGTATAATTTATTTAGAGGGATAAGATTCGAGAAATAAGATCCCGTACTGATACATTTATGTATTCCTTCTTTCCTCGTTCTATTCGGGATTGGAATGCACTGAATTAGGATTGGTGCTTATCACCCTCTGCCACCAACAGTATTTGTGATTTGCAGAGTATGGATGTAGATGTAGATTTAGTGAGTGCTAAATGTAGCTACATATCCAAATAACCAGGTCTTTGATCTCATAAGAACTATCAGTAGAGGTAGGTATGGGCAACGTTCATTCTACGCAACCCCGAACATTACCTTCTCTGCCAGTAGTTTGATAAAAATGATTTTCGTGTCGAAATTCTTGATAAATAATCAAAAGAAGACTTTAAAATTACTGTGCTGTCGATTTCTAAAATTAATCAGCCTTCAACAGGTACTACACAAGAAAATGTGTAAATAAAATGTTCTATAATCGTTCGTGGCCGAATTACTGGATTGGTTTGGCCCAAAACGTGAGGAACACCAAGGGGAACCATAAAATCAACCAACGAACCCCTTACAATTTACATATAAAAATAAAGTAGATTTATTAAATAGGTAACCAATAGTAGTGCTAAACACAAAAGTTGAATAATTATTCACTTTACTGTTGTTTGACGCAGTGTTGCCTGTCAATCAACTCTGATACCTCGACTCCGGGTCCCAGTCATTAAGTAAAGGTGGTCGGCCATAATGTTGTCCTTGGCGAAACGTAAGGCCGGACATTATTCACCCAGCACTCTTGACACTGTGGATCGAGCAATCTTGAATATACGAACATTTTCTAAAGTGGAATGCCACATGCGTCTAGCGTCAACCATTCCTCGTTAAGAGTCCATTAATTCATGTCGAGTGGCTCTAATTTCGACAGAAAACCTTCCACACATCTCACAAGAATATATATGAAAGCTCCGACACTGAACGGCGCATATACGTTTCTTTCTCGGTGTTATCATCATTTGGATATTTGTATCTTCCTATTCCATGACTTTTGACACTTCAGAGTATAGCTTGACCCCTTTCCCTCGTTAACTTTTACCTCAGAAATTAGCGTGAGAATGTCATGTTGGTTAGTTAGTCAGAAGTGAACGTTACAACAGAAACCGGAATAAGATACACAAAATCAATTAATGAAATTAAGGAAAAAGGAAACGGCTTGCTTGCAAACTTCGGAGATGGGAACTTGAATACCAATATATCCTGGATACCAGACACCCACCTGGCGCCAACCACAGATAAAATTCTACTTTTCGACTCGTAACTCATTATTAGTAGTATTATCATTGTCGTCATTTAAGTAGTAACAAATTTCTTCCAAAATTATTTATTTATTGTTAACTTTAATACCGTGAACTCTTTTGTTATGTATATTAATTTTATCACCACCGGCGATATATATCATCTTTGTATTTCACGAATTATCAATAGCTCGTTTCCAAACATTTCACCCTCACCATCTTCTCCCCCACTCTGCCCAGCCAGTCATGTGGTAAACTTCGGCGGAGCACACCTACCGAACCATATGAGTCGGTCCCTTGCACACGAATAAGGTGTAAAACCGAAATATTGTATATGATTTGTTTGCCTCATATGTTTTTCACTCGTCGCAGCCGTCAACTTTGGTGAGTGATGAGTCATAAAATCAATTAAGGAACGTAAATCTTACATGTGAAGGGTAAGTATGTTTGGGTAATGTAAAACATAGCTTCGAATACCCATCTGTCTATTCAGATCTGAGTTTTTCGTCGTTTCATCAAATCACTCCAGTAGAATGCAAGGATGATTCCCTTAAAAAGGGTCATAGCTGAATTGCTTCCCGTTCCTTACCCCCGTCCATTCCCGGCCCTAATGAACTTGACGTCAACGAGGCTTAGTCTGAAGCAAAAAATAAAATAAAAAAATCGGCTGTTTCTATGGTCGGAATGAAAAATAAGTTTACACCATGACGGAGGAGAAGAATGTATACTCATTTCATTCACGGTCCCTATAGCATTGAAAATTCACATTAATTAGTATGAAACTTACAGATAAGCCTGCTCACTGTCTAAGGAATCTAGTATGAAGTACTATACGAAAACTACGTGTATGTGACACTAATCGTACAAACACATATATTTTCATTTTGTCTCTAAATCAGAATACAACTATTGACAACCATCAGAGCCCGTGACTTCGTCCACGTTCCCGCCTGTGGCGATAGCGATCAGCAAGTAATCTCAAATCTCGTTGTGTGGACGTTAGGGTGAAATCATGCCGAGCAGCTCGCGGTGAAGGTCGCGGTAGCGGTGGCGGTAGATGTTTCATCCAAGTGAAACAAAAGCATTGTTAGCAATGAGACACCGCACGGCGAGGCGGTTGCGGCCGCCGCCACTGCTCGCCGCCCACCGCGATGTCGATGAGAGAACAAACTATTTTGTTTTCACCTCGCGGCCTAGCGCGCCGCTGGAGGTCTGCTTGGCTCTGATTGGCTATGTCAAGGCCACGCGATCCAGCTCCTACAATTGACCATGCAGGTCGGCTTTTGTATTATACAGAGAGGTGTTGTTTAATTTTGTCTTGTTCTAAATATTGATTTATTTAATGGATGTCATTTCGTTTTACACAACTGCAGATATAAATTAACAATGTACTGACATTGACAATGCTACATTCTGTTTTAAATAAATTATTGATGAAATAATAAGTACATATTTTTTATGAAGTGGAGAACTACGGAAAAGTTAATGTTTCAAGCAATTAGACAGTCAGCGGTAGATAAATTACAACAAATTTTATAATAATAATAATATTATTTAATTAAATTGCAATGGTGCGCACGCTCCGGTGGCAATTTCCTTACACACCCATCTGTCCCCCTTTCCTGCACCCACCTACATTTGCCCTAATTGATGTAATTATTTATTGTTAGTGACTTGATTGACTATTCAGAAATTATTACACATCATATACCGACGAAAATTAAACATCAGACAATTCAGTCAAACAACAGTAAAAAAAAATTGTCGTGTTAATTTTTATTTAAAATACTGTTGACTGATTTTGAAATGGAAAATTCTTATTTTTAAATAGAAATTCTGATTTTGGATTGAAAATTTTTAGATTTGACTTGAAAATCTTTGTTAAACGGTACATTACTTTGTTTACAATAATAACCATTAATTTATAGTCACGACGAGTTTTCCTTCAGCATGTATTGGATTGTTCTGGTAACTGTTATAAACATTTGACTTCAGTTTGTCCAGGATTTTACCGTAAAGTTTGTGGTGTCTTTCGAGTTGGGCATGGAATCAGTGTGGATGATTTTTCAGATCCTGATTTAAATGGTAAAATTCACCAAGCGTTTGTCTCCGTTCATTTATTTGCTGTTAATCGAACCTTCCGATACCAACCGTAGAAAGTAGCCACCACTTTGTGGCTACTGACAGACCATCATCATCCCTATCGTTATCGCTTCCACGAATCATTGCAGGTTAAATAAAGTAAATGATACTCACGTTAAACACAAAATATAAACAATTTACAACGTGTGGCACCTACAAGGATGTTCAAAACACTGGTGAACGCTAGCAGCTATACGTCGACATCTAGCTTCATCTCCATCACGAGCTGCGTGGCATGTTTTTACCCATCGACCGCGACATCGACCTTCAGCGCGTCCACCACCGCCACCTTCACGGCGACCTGCTCGGCATGTTTTCACCCTTACGCTCAGGGTTAGCTTTTTATTTTTATTTATTTATTCTTTTCAGGGAAAGCTCAGAAGGCCTTTGAAATTTTGTTTCATTTTTATCTTGTCACTTATTTAGTGTATCAATACAATCTACATAGAAATTCATCCACCCTATTCCATTACAGCACTGATATATTAAAACACCTTCTCATAGTATATATACCGCTAATGTTTCACAGCAGTTACATTTGCAAGAACATTTCAAGTTATAATTAATGATTTTCCTTGATTATATTTATATTAGTACATAATTCCACTTCGAAAATGTTTGAATTAGATGTTATTTAATCAATAGGTTCTATGAAGACAAAAATTAGTAATGAATACCGTTTTTATTCATGTAAAAAATAGGGCAAAAGTATTCTGTATGTAAACTGATGACAAAAGCTGATTCCACAAAATTCATTAATTTTCTTGACGCGTACATACACAGATAAAAATTACAAATTGGCCTGTCGACTTGTTACTGATCTATATAAATGTATTACGTCAACAAAATTTACAGCTTTGGCCATTGTATCAATAGGCACTGTATTATTACTTGGATGAAAATTTCATATATTTTACCCATTGGTATAACAGATCACTGTGTGCAGTTTGTTTATTTATTTTGTTTATGTATTTACGCCTCTTCGACATTTAGGTCGTTAGAGCCGGGAAAAGACAGTGGTCGACGAACGGGACGATATTTGGCTATCGTCATTAGAGGAGGAATGGACCTGGGAACAGAGTACGGGAAGGAAATTGGCTATGTCCTTTTGAAATAAGCATCCTGACATTAGAATGGACTGATTTGGGGAAACTACGGAAAACGCAAATCTGGATAGCCGGAAGGGGATTCGAACCGGCCGCGGCGTCCTCCCGAATGCGAGGCCAGAGCTTATATTTTAGTTATATTCTTTACCAATAGACATCTCTACTAATAAAACGTTAACCTTGGTCACTGCGTACTCACGTCAGTCACGCTGTGACGTCACCTAGCCAGCCTTCCTGCTGTATCAACAACGGCCAGAGATAACAGTACATAGTAAAGGTTATGAGCTTCATTTAATAACACTTCTATTCCATTAACCATCCGCGAAGAAATTAATTGCTAAAACACAGAAAGAAATGTGTGTATTTCGTTTAAATCGACATATTTCATGTATTTATTTGCCTACAGCTACGTAACGTAAAAGGTATACTTTTCGATCAACAAATTTGGGACAGTTTTGATTAGATTGTTATTTAGCCTGAGTCAGAATTACAACCGGCATTCGACCTTACAGCAGAGGGGATTAGCAATTTAATTTTTTCAAAAATAAATAATGTAAATTGTTTTCATGAGCACCCTGTTACTTATAACTTTATTTCGCTTGAATGAAAGTAGTTCCGTAGTTTCACACTAATTGCGATCCTTACGACGTAGACTATAATTAAAACTAGTATTATGTGCCATAAGTTGCGTTAAGATTTATTTTCAATTTCCATTGCTTTCACTGACGCCATATTATTGACGTTATTATTTCAGCCACATATAATTGTGTTAGCCATTCAAACGTTGTAGTATCGATCTGAATCATGAATAACAAGAAAGAAAGCTGAAAGGAACAGTGAAAATATTGGGTCCCAATTTATATGCCAATGCCACTTAACATGCGATAGAGTGAATGTATTAATTCACGTGTGATTGAAGCTTTGATTTTCTGGTGGAAATATTAGCGGAGTTTGTGGTTAGGTTGAAATGCAATTTGGACCAGCATTACAAATGAAACGTTTTGCTACAGCGCAAGGCACGAGGAATTGCACTGAGCTCTATTTATAACAGTTCTGTTTAGTAAAGCAACTGCCAAAAAAAAGATCGTTCACCTCGCATTTTTGGTGGTCTATGAGGCTAGTTTGTACAATATATTTAATTCCGAAGAGGTTTTTTTCTATAAATGAAAGAAAGTGTTTAGGTAAACGTCAAAATCACGACAAAATTCTTGGAGTATCAATTGTTGGAAACGTATTATAAAATAATAGCTCATATTGTCAATAATTATAACACGCAAATACCCCCCTGCAATAAAGTTTTATGTTTTACTGCGAGGTAGTGTTCAGTTTACCCTGTTGTTGATCAAGGTTTGGAATTAACCTCTCAGTTCGTTGTGTGCATTAACTAGCCACTGTTTTGGAGATAGGGAGGTGTGAAAGGGGAAATTTCACCCTGACAGCAGTAACTAGAGTATTTTGCGGTCATTTCCGGATGACTAAATTTGTTTCAGCCCAATTCGCGAGTAATGGGGATCGAACAGCAGTAAGATGAATTAAAAACTTGCTCGCAATAGATCATTAGGGCAGGCTTCAGTGATGACTCGTGTGGCATTATTGGGCAAGTAACACGTGGACCCACGACAGGCACGTATAGGTAATGTGACGAACGGTATTCCTAATCGACCGCTGTATTTCATGCCGCGTTGAGCCATCGTTAGACTTGATTTTTTTTTTTTTTCGTGTAACTAAGTTTGTTAGCTCTAATGGGGACCCACCGTTTTACATAGAATACGATGCAGGGAAGTTTCCCAGTGTACTTCACATTATACAGCAAGCTGCGCCAGAGGTGAAGTTAGGGTTGAGGGCTTATAAAAATCCTCGACGAGACAGGGATTCGATCCGGGGACCTTTCGATTCCAGTTAGATTCCTTAAACACTGAGCCACCAGCCTACTCGCATATTATTTATTAAGTGATAGTTTTTTATTATTTCGTTAGAGATAAAATAAATGGCAGTAATAATTAATAACCGAAAATAACAATACAAATGAAATAAGATTAAATTTTAATTTCCAAACCAACTGACTATTTCCATTGTTCTCAGAAGCGTCGTGAAACACAACAGGCAGGTTTAGAAACGGGGAAAAGTCGATATTTCGAGTTTAAAATGTAATGGTACATATGCTATCTCCACAACTAAGTAATAGGATGATGATAATTATTTTATAATATAAGAGGACGATGGAAAATTAAACAATTATTTTAATATATGTTAGTTGAGCCAACGCAAGATTCATGGCGCTAATGACAGAAGGAAGGTAGGAAGAAAGTACGGAAATATTCTGGGTTTTGAGGAAGCCCTGTAGAGCGCACAAGACGGGGCTTTGCAGTGGCTGGTAAGGTTACTACGCTGTCCAAAGGCACAGAGATCTGTACACCCCTCCAGCCAATGGAAAAATTCAAAAATAGCTCGAAACAAACCGATTCGCTATCAACTTTGAGGATAAAAATGCTGGGAAGGGAAAGGAACTGGTACGATACGGCCATGATGTTTCATGCTGAGTTTAGTTCTCGCTCCCATCGGGAGGGCACCAACTGTTAAACTCAGATTTATATTCATATTGTGTAATAAAAGCCCATGGCCAGAGGTGTAATGTGGTAAAGCAGTAACATGCGCTTCTTCGCCGCTGTCGATAAAATCGGCATTGAAATATTCCGTTGCGTTTAAATGGTTCAAATGCTTTCTACCCAGAAAACTGTCCAGGGATTCCTGGCGTAAGCTCGTCGTCGCCCGAACGAATCGTACTACTAGCATTTTTTTTTTTTTTATGATTAGATTAGATGTTTCAGGACGGTTAAAAGTGACCAACGTGCACTATAAAGGTCTTTCCTCCAATGTGCGCTCCTCTCTTTCAGCCTTGTGACGTGTACTTTAGTCGGCAGGTAAAAAATCTAATCAAGCACCTTCAAAATTGTGTTTATTTAATCGAGCAAGACCATGAGATTAGATCCACAGAAGATTGTATAAAAATACAATCGATCATCCACCACCACCAGTTCTCCGATTTTTTTTTCACATATTTTAAGATACGTCTGGTTTCTACCACACCTGATGGACTGTAGAACAATTTTTTAATGTAAATCAGTTGTGTTCTCCAACAGATACTTTAAAAAAACAATTGTTTTGTGAAAAACCCATCGTTGGTCAGATGTGTTAGATGTCGTGATATTTTTTGCTTTCCATGTTTTTATGGTAACTCTGCTCCGTACGACACTGCTGCTACTTCATCTTACTAACTGTAAATTATCTGCAAGTATATAAGGAACTGTTCAATAAACTACATCCACTTGAACGTTATTTGTGATATTTTGTTTTATTTGTAAAGTTGTTTGAATGAAATAACTACAAAATATAACTTTGTTTGCAAACAACATAATGTAATTCAAAAGTGTTGGTTTTTCCTCACCAAATGGCATTTAAAAACTAATTATATAAACAATCGTTGATATTTATTGCCGGGAATTATCTGTAAACACATTCGAAGAAATAAATAAAAAATTTGCTAGCAGTGAACTTGGTCCGACGCCAACGGGCTTAGGGGCCGTGCATAAACTACGTGGCTCGGTATAAAAGGGGGGGGAGGGGTTGGTTGGAAAGTTAAGCTGGGCTACGTGTGGGGAGGGGATGGGGGGGGGGGGTTCTGAGCCATGCCACGTAGCTTTCCATTCAATTATTTGTCACGGTTAAAATGAGGTATAGAGCACACAACAGCATGTGAATATTTATTTCCTTCATTTAATTATCTCCGTATGTGATTAACGATAGTCTGATAAGAGAAAACGGTACAAAATGTCTTCTGGAATCAATAGGGGACAAAGATACGTGGGGTGAGGGGGAGGCGGTTCACAGGAGGCCAAAATGGAGCTACGTGGTTTATGGACGCTCCCTTATAAATCAGAGAACTTGCGCGTTGCAAAATGCGTCTCTAGCCAGTTCTCTACCGTAGAAAGTGTTTTAACGTAAAGGAATACTTCAATGCCGATTTTGTCTACAGCGGCGTAGAAGTTACTGCTTTGCCACATTACCATGACCTTTAATTACACTCAGTACGAATCTAATTTGAATTTTACAGTTGGTGGCCTCCCCTTGTCAGATACGGAGACACTGATTCATGGTGAATATTTTGTCGGACGATGTGACATGGCCTGATAAATCATATGTGAAGGCGCCGTGATGAAGTTTGGTCTGCACATAATGTATATAAACGATACGTGCAGTTATTAGGAGTAGAAAATATTTTTGTGTCGGTCGACTGGGGTCGACGTGATCTAGAGCTAACTGCGCCAGGCTCCAGCCACTGCGTTCCAGCAATCATATATAATAATTATGAGAAATCCGCCTTCTAATTATACATCAGACACTGGAACCGTAATACACCCGTTAAGGATCTTAATTCTCAAGTATTATATTCCTGACGCAATAACAATCTGTCGCTTTGGAGAGTCATAGCCGCCAAACGGAATAATATTATTTGAAATATTTGTGTAAATATGTGTATTTATAATGCCGGATAAATGTATACTGTTGTGAATCCTATTTGCTAAAAATAGGAAAAAATAATTGTAGTGTAATAACTGTTCTGTTTCTTTGAATGCATACAATTTAAGACTCATTGAAGTTTAACAGAGTTCTGTTTGAAATTTTTCATTTAAAAAAATCCAATTAACAAATAAAAATATGTCCAGTCATAATAAAAATATTTTATTAAAATTTATAATGCGAGATAAAAGGAGGAGGATCCGTTTCACAATTTACTCTTTAAATTATCTATTCTAAAAGTGTGAACGAGATGTGGTCTAAATACGTGAAAGCAATACATCACCTCTACTAATCTACACGTTCTAATTTACTGTAAAACGAGAAGTAAGTATTATTACATTTCTGTAGTAACATTTTGCAGGGGAGTAACTGACGAGGTACTTCCAAATTACAGAATCGATTTTAAAATCAAGCAAAAGTTCCAGTCGCTTGTAAAAGCGAAACACTGGTGAATCTGCGACTACCGTAAGTTCATGGATTAACGTACTTTCGTTTGGATAAATGTGTGAAAGCTAAGGAAATCTTTAAGATGGTATATTTAAATTACGAACATTTAAATCTATACTACACTAGCTGACCCGGTCACGCATTGCTGTGACTTACTAATTATAGTACGTTATTCTAAACTTCCTCAAGTAGTCAAATTAATATTCACTAATAAAGACAAAAACATTGTAGTCGATTTGGAAATTCAAATGTAATTGTTAAAGAGTTACGGAGAGTTTAAATTAAGGACAAATGATCATAAAAAATTTAATTTACATTTCATTACAAATTACTTAATTGAAACAATATAAAAATTGATATTTATAAAATAAATAAATAAATTATTTTTTATTTATTTATATAAACTGAAATTTCTGTTATATCTTCAGTCATACTGTTTTTATATTTTTCCCACAAACTCGAAGATTGTGTTGGATAACATGTTGTCAAAATAATTGCAAACAGTTTGACGAATACTATTCGGCGTGGCTGTCAACGCTGCATCAGCAAGTGCCAGGTCCCAATAATTGTTGTCTACCATCAGCTGCAACTCGCGACATGCATCTTGACATGTATTGAACACTCGACCATTAACTGTTCGTAAACATTCGAAAGAAGCTGGTCCGGGAACATTCACCAATAACAAACGCTGAAAGAAACATTCACGTTGTTTTGGATGCACTGTGTAAAGTCTTTGCTTTGAATATGCCTGCGATCGAAGGATGCGGTTCTCCTTGTTTACGTGGCTACCATTTTTTACCTAATTTGTTCCATGAAAAATAGCTTGCAACATCGGTATACGTATAATAATGTTTTTGCGAATTGGCGGAACACATCAGATTTTTGACACAATGTGAAAAATTCAGTTGTGGTTTGTCGTTTTTGGTGGCTCAAGTATTCTTTGGAAAATATTTTCTTCGGTGAAAATATACACGTATACCGTTTTCAAGATTTATTGCAAGATGCTGGATGGAAGGGTCTCTTTCATGGATGCGAAAACTAAAAATATACCAGATAGCTTCGTTGCTGCTGATGTATCTACCTATCTGGTATCGTGGTATTTCGTCATTCTTATTTACATTTTGAACTTCAAATACGGCCAAATCACTGCCTTTATTAACATATTGCAAACGTACTTAATGGATTTACAGAACTGAAAAACTCGACGTTAATATGAGCCTTATACGTTTTTGAAAGCAATGGTGAGTATGGTACGACCCACTGATTGTCAATTTCAACTTGGTTTCTAGAATTTGACATTCGCATTGTAAATGTTTGGCCACCATTCTCAGCGTTTCTACGGCGATACAACGGATAACCATCGATATCCGTAATAGTATCATTCGTATATTCCTTTGGAAAACGCTTCTTACATTTTCCACCTTCCATGCATGGCGATGTCATGTTAAAAGCACCGCGCGGTCCGTGGATCGAGTGACTGGTAACAATATCAAACAATTCTTGATCAATTAATGGGTCCGGAATTTCGGCTGAAATTATTTGATCAATTTCTTCTGGACGGATTTTAACTTCAAGCCAATTCAAAATGTGAGATTGAGGCAAACCTCGCTTTTGCCACTCAATCAAATACAGATACCAACGTGTGTTACCTAAAACTGAATGTTTTACGATTAAATCAATCAATGATTTTAATTTTTGTTTGAACACACGTGCCGTGACATCATGACGATGCATTGATTGATGGCCTGGTAATAGCAAAGTTTGTATTTCCTCCCAAATCGGATTACATGAAAATGTAATAAACAAATCTGGACGACCATAATGACGTACGTAAGTCATCGCATCTTGTATATATTTCTGCATGTTCTGTGAACTGCCGATGTAGCTTGAAGGTAAAATAAATGCATTATCGATATCATTGGCGTTTAAATTTTCATAAATATTGCCGATAACAGTATCTCGTAAGAGTATGTATTCCTCCGATCGTAATTCAAACCTGGTTGTATCGAATAAATCGCAAATGCTTGTTTACAACCTTGGCGTACATATCCACGACGTATTGAAGGCACAGTTGACGATATCGAAGGATGTAGTTATTCTAATTACGTCTAATCATCAATCGGGGGGCGTAGTACATCATTGAAGTAACTTTTTTATTTGTTTTATTACCTGAAAAAATAATAAATTAAATAGTAAAAAAAAGAATAAGAAATCAATATAGTGGGCCCGCTATAATCCGGCCCCTGGTCGGAATACTGCGGGTCTACTGTACTAATAAAATAACGAATTAAATAGTAGAATATTAAATTTACCAGCAACTGGATCACGCTGTTTGATTTTGGTGTGATATTCATTCTGCTCTTGCCAGAATATCAGTGGATACTGGAGTGCGTCATACGAACGGTGTAGATCCGAAATTATACTAACAGTTCTATCTTGACGTGTGACTTTAATCAACTGAGTCACCAACCATAAAAACTGCAACTTCATCCACGGTTGGCGCATTGAATCTGCCAGCGTGTTCTCCTGATGGTAATTTGTCAGCTTTGATAACAATTTGATAGTTGTCATTTTTTAACTGTGGCGACACAATTGAATAAGTTGATTATTATTTTCCTAACAATTTTCCAACAATTCCACAATTTGAGAGATAAGTCTTTCCCAGCGTATCTTTGATATAAATTCTTCGCGGCAAACCCGCGAAGAATTTATATCAATACCACAATTGCTCTCTCTTCTGCTTGTTCGATGAAATTATACTGGCACCTAGTTTTCAAGAGTTCCTCACAATTTCCAATAGATTTGGAGAAAATTCGGGTCATCGTTTGGCATCGGTATCAACGACCCAATCTTATGGTACACCGGGCCTTGTATTTTGAATTTAGTTTCAAAATGACGTCCATCAGATGTAAGATCGCAAATTTTTGTTGCCCCAAAAGACGTCATCTGGAAGCAAGAATTGAATTTGCGTGTCTTCTGCAGAAACAATTTCGAATCGTTTGATTCACCAGCAAGAAGGATTGTAAATGTTCTGGCGGATTTGGTAGTGGTAATAATACATCTTTTCCTGATGCACAACACATGCCGGCTGCTTCACTGCGGAATTTCAACGCCTGATAATACTGTCATATTTTGCTCACTGCACCGATTGCAGTTTTAGAATGTGCAGAGTAATCAATGGCTGGTGCATATTGGAACGCAAGACGAACAAATGATACACGTGTTAAAGCACGGCTGATTTACTGTCTCTCTCGTTCTCTTTCTCTAAATGTAGCTATGTGCTGTGTCGTGACGCTCTTGTTCTCGATATATTCTGTCAGACGTTCATCACGCTGTTCTTGAGATTCTTGCATACGACGCTCAGCTGTCCTGATTCTTTGAACTTCCTTACTTGCCACGATTTGTGTTGCTGATTGATGAGCTCTCTCTGAAAGCCTTAAAATAAGGCACTATAATACAGTGGTGAAAACGTTTTTTTTGGGTCCATTGAAAAATAAAGTAAAATGGAAGTTAAGAACTAATGAGGAAATATAAAATAACATTGAAAAAATAACAGAAAAAGAAGAATGATATTTTTTTGATACATTTATAGCATGTATGACACCAGGCTTTCAAGAGGTTTAGAAAGATTTGAAACGAAGTAATACCAGTGAACCGTATGGAATGAAAAATTTTCGATAGCAGACTTTGAACATGGCAGGATTCAAAGGTAGAGAGGAGTGCAATAACGAAGGAGTACTGGGGAGGAAGAAAAAAAAAAACCAACAGGAGAGGAATTGAAATTGAGACGTGGAGTCTAGCTGACCATAACAAAAAGAAGAAGAAAAATGATAAGTTAGCGAGAAATGCTTACACGATTCGAATTTATCGTAATGTTATATTCATGTGTGTAATTACTTTGTCGTTAGGTATAAAGACACACAAACGATGAACAACAATACAGTATAATTATAACACAATACACAGCACAATTAAAATTGAAGAAACCCACACATATGGCGTGGAATAGACCGTAGCATAAATAAATCGAAATACAACGCTATCTACTTAATGGTTCGATAAATTAACACACCGCCATCTATTAGGAATAAACTGTAGCATAAATAAATTGAAACAGAACGTGATCTACTGGATGATTACCCAACCTAGCTAACCAAGTGTTGTATAGATAAGTTAACACATCGCCATCTGTTAGATACTTATGGAACTATAATAATAATTACGTGTGGTCGTAATGACCTGGTTTCTACTGGCTGGGCATTCTGCCCCTGTCGTAGCCGGGTTTACCTAGCCCGCCCGTCCTGCCTGGTACAGGGGACCTACATTTTAATGTCGAATCCGAACCACAGTACCGTCCTGGCGTATTCCACCTCATACAGCACGCTGCGCCGCGAGTTAATGCCGGGTTAAGTGTCTATAAAAATCCTCGCCGAGACAGGGACTCGAACCGGGGACCTTTCCATCTCCAGTCAGACGCCCTAACCACTTAGCCAGCAGACCTCTTAGCCTTGGTGGCTTACAAATATTTAAAAACCATTGTCCTATGACAAACATTTAATGAACATTTATTTCGCAAATAATAAATATTGAGGTCTATAATCCAGATAAAAACTATCCTATCTTTTAAGTTGGACTAAATCACACGCATTAAGCCAAATTTCATCTAAATCGGTTATGTAGTTTTGGAGTTCATCCCGGACGAACATCGTGACACGAGATTTATATATATATATACTACATAATAAAATTGTAGATAAGCTGAGTCTGTACACAAAATTTATTTTAGAAAGAGTAATTGAAATACACATTATTGATGATACAAATGCCAAAACCGTAAATGCTGGAATTTTTGTCTGTCTGTGTATTCACGCAACACGCAGAAATTAATGGATGGATTTTTTAACGAAACTATACTTAGTGGTAGCTTTTATCAGCGGTCAGGATCTAGGGTACTTTTCAACCCAATAGGTTACAACGTTCCCGATCATATATACTCCCAAAGCAGAAACTTTGAAATTTTACTGTGTCCATCCACGGATCACGAAAAACCTAGTGGGCAAATTTTAACTAATCTTTCCATTGTGATGGCTCATATTTCCCTTCATGATATAGGATACTTTTTATCCAGATAACTTACAAAACTCTATATGATAAAGAGTCCAAAACAGTAAGTTTTGATGGTTTTTTTCCCTGCTCATTGCTTAGCAACATAAATGCGGATTTTAACTAAACAGACGACTGTGAGGAGGAGCAGACTCTGTCCTTTCATTCTGAAGGACGTGGGTTCGAATCACAGTCCGGCCATCCAGATTTTGGTTTTCTATGGCTTTCCAAAGTCACTCCATGCGAATACCAGGATGGTTTCTTCAAAATTCCATGGCCGAATTCCTTCCTGTTCCTTGTCCCCAGTCCCATTCACCCTTAATGACCTGAACGCCGACGAGGCGTAAAGCCATAAGTAAAATAAAAACTAAAACTTAGTACGAGTATAAATAAATAGAAGCAACTAATAATTAATATGTCGATTTAAACGAAATACATATTTTTCTTTCAGTATTCTAGCAATTAATTTCTTCGCGGATGCCTAATGAAATAGAAGTGTTATTAAATAAAGCTCATAACCTCTGCTGTGTTGTGCTATCTCTGGCCGTTGTTGATCCAGCAGCGAAGGATGGCTAGGAGACGGACATGGCTACACAGTGACCTAAAGTAACGTTTTATTAGTCTAGATTCTTTTATTCTATGATAAAACTCTATCGATATTGTTACCTCTGTTTAGTGCATTGCTGCTCTGTTAGTTTATGACGTTTCTTTGTCTGATGTGGACTAACCCGCTGTATGGTCGAGCCCTCTCCATTTCGCTACTCGTGCGCAGTGTTCGGGGGTCAGCCGAGGCAGAAGACTCAGTGTTTATCTTGTGTTGAGGCACTCGCGGGAGTCCTTCACAGACCCGCTTGGCGGCCGCTAAGATACATACGGTGCTCGTAGGGGAACAGCCTCCCATCTGGTGCTCGCTGGCAGCTCCATCACGACACTGGAAGCCACATCTCTGAATCCCAACAACGACTTACAGAATATCCATACGACACATGTAATAAAACAATAAACATTGTTATCTTTACTGTTGTATTATAATTACGTAAATCTAAGATATTTTTTTAAAAAAAATGTTCCTTGTACTGTTAATAAGATCAGACAAAACAACCACCGTTTATGAATATATATATATATATATATATATATATTGTCTCTGCATTTCTTACATTTGATTACGATTCACTCAATAATTAATGGATGGATTTTTCATAAAGTTTTTAACGCTTTTCGGCAAGGAATTCAGGTGAGAAATAAGATATGGGACATATTGATGCAACATGGAATGATTAAGAAGTAAAAAAAAAAAAAAGTTCGCAACTATAATTCTTCTATAGTACAAACTATATGTTTAATACTTCTTGCTAGAGGTAACCTCTCGCAGTCGAAATATTGGAAGCGATTTGAAGCAACGAAATTCAAAGCAACGCAACGTGAGAATAATGTAATACTGAGTAAATTGAATGTTGAGAGGTCTTGTGGGTAAGGCGTCTTACGGGAAATCGAAAGATTTGTGGTTC
Organism: Vandiemenella viatica; assembly: GCA_031002005.1. Taxonomy (NCBI): domain Eukaryota; kingdom Metazoa; phylum Arthropoda; class Insecta; order Orthoptera; family Morabidae; genus Vandiemenella; species Vandiemenella viatica. The sequence continues at coordinate 57,586,445 of JARYHS010011408.1, read as the reverse complement.
GAAATTTTATTTTCAAAGACCCGACCCCCACCTCAGGCACAGATTGCTGTGTAGTGTGAAGAACGCCACAAACGCTTTTTTGGTTTGGGTTCCATGTTAGACTATATGTTCCCTTTACCAAGATTTGGTTAAGTTAGCCACGACAGATAGGCATGCGTGGCAAATCGAAACTCTTGCCAAGTGGCAACCGAAACCTTCTAGCATATCCTGACCAAAAATACCATATGCATTATTATTATAACTCAATGTTGTCCTGTAAACTGTTAGCCCGCTTCAGCAGAGGCGTTACATTGAAAATTTATCGGGAGCAGGTCTTTCTATTGGTTTTCATAGATGGAACTACACGTTTGGTTATTTTTTCACTGCGAATTGTAAATAAATAGTCAAATTGTTTGTGTAGCTGGATTTGATAACTTTACACTTCATCTATCATCAGGAGACTTTACAACAGAACTCAAAAGTTTTGTGAAATATTCATAATAGCACCAAATTCGAGCAAGCATTTTGTCTAAAATTGATAGAAATAAAGTGGTATCTATTTCCATAAACATAGAGGATAATAAAAATATCTTCAGTGATTACACGGAGGAATTTCTTAATTCTCTGAGCAGAGTCGAACTCCAAGTACAGAGGCTCAAAGTCGGTGTGCCGATTAAGCATTTCCCAAGTTTCTAAGAAATTGTGCAACCGAATTCGACTCGAAGTGATTTTCTACACAAATTCCAAGGGCTTTATAGCTGACTAAGCGTATTTTTGACTAAAATAAGTGCATTTTCCTGTTTCTATTTCACTGCAATGATCAACAAATCATAAGAACAGAAACCTTGATTGGTAACTGTTAACCTCAATACCAATTTGTTTTTATGGAACTGTTCATTGTTTCCTCTTGGCTTGGCTTCAAATTTTTCACGATTTAGATCCCGGTTGAAGAGCTGAAAATATTGCTTGCAAAGATATGTTGTAAACTGTATTTGCTCTTTACAATTTTTTAAGTCCTATTCCATACGCAAAAATTGAAATTTACTAAACTTACTGTTGTAGGATCGTAATTTTTCACGGCGTTGAATATTAATATATTTTTCTCGAGCTTCCAGCCGTGTTAATATGTCATATTTGCGGGACGTTTCGAAGGCGTCCATCTCTGCCTTCATTTTCAACCTGATGTCAATGTTTAACTGTTTGTTTATTCAGCCGCTGCTACGGAAACGGTGGAAGACAAAAACCAACACAAGGCGATTACGTCATCCGCTCTTCTGCTCGAGACCGACGCGAAACTGTTTCAGCATTTTAATCGCCGGGTTCCAGGCCGCACTGAGTTGATAACCAGTGTCCCTGTTGACTAATAAATCAGTTAATCTAATTTCCACAGCCTCTGTAATAACGCTGGCCCAAAAATCTTTGACCCGGGCTAAAATGGTTGTTTTTTCAAATTCAAAAGTGTGACCCTCTTGCACACTATGTTCGGCCACCGCAGATTTTTCTTCTTGCCCAAGACGAACATTTCTGGCGTGCTCTACACATCGCTGAACAATGCATCGCTGTGTCTGTCCAATGTAGCCGCGGCCACATTCACATGGTATATAATATACACCAGGGGTTCGTAAACCTAGGTCATCTTTAACGCTGCCGACCAAGTTACTAATTTTAGTGGGTGGTCTATAAATTGTCTTGACTCCGTGTTGTGATAGCAGTCTACCTATTTTGAAACTTAGGGCACCCACAAACGGCAGAAACGCAAGGCCCTTGGTATCAATCTGATCTCTCCGTCGATTTTCCTTCTGTTTAAACGCACGAGTAATCTGTCCCTGATTATAACCATTATTTAAAAACGTTTTCCGGAGATAGTCCAATTCACCAGCCAGGCTATGTTTGTCACAAATCCTTCGTGCTCTGTGTACCAAGGTAGTTAATACAGAGTTTCGTTGTGCCGGATGATGACAGCTGTTGGCATTTAAATATAAGTCGGTATGGGTAGGCTTCCGATACACAGTGTGTCCCAGCGAACCATCAGCACGTTTAACAACAAGCACATCAAGAAATGGCAGGCAACCGTCTTCCTCCAATTCCATTGTGAACTGAATATTTTCATGGATTGAATTGAGATGCGCAAGAAATTGGTCAAGACTGTTTCTGCCATGGGGCCAAATCACAAAAGTGTCATCGACATACCTATAAAAACACTTCGGCTGGAGTGGTGCGTGGCTTAGTGCCTCTTCTTCAAAAAATTCCATGAAGAAATCAGCAATGACAGGAGACAACGGCGAACCCATTGCTACACCGTCCACTTGTTCGTAATATTCTCCTTCAAACTTAAAATAAGTGGTTGTCAACACATGGTGGAAAATATCAATCATTTTTTGATCAAAATACCTCCTTAACAGATCTAAGGAGTCGACCAAGGGAACACGAGTAAAAAGAGAGACCACATCGAAGCTCACCATTAAATCACCAGGATCTAACTTCATGTTGTCTAAGATTTCCACAAACTCACTGGAATTTCGAATACTGCGATGAGCCTTCCCTACCAATGGGTTGAGAATATCTTTGAGGTATTTAGCCAAAAAGTACGTAGGGCTATCAATTGTACTTACAATAGGTCGCATAGGTACTCCTACTTTATGTACTTTCGGTAGACCGTACAACCTGGGAGGAACAGGAGCACGGGGTTGGAGTCGTCTTTTCACATCTTCTGGTAGTTCTAAGGAGCGGATAAGCTTCGTAGTCAAGTTGGTTAGCTTAGATGTAGGGTCACGGTTAATCTTCCTGTATGCTTGGTCCTCCAAAAGCTGCATAATTTTACTGTGATAGTCCATCTTGCTTAAAACCACCGTGCAGTTACCCTTGTCTGCCGGAAGAATAACAATATTTTCGTCTTTCTTCAACTCACGAAGCGCACGCCTCTCTTCACTTGAGATGTTTGATTTAGGCAATTTACCTTTACAAAGCACCCGACATGTTTCACGCCTTATCTCCTCCGCTTCTTCCGCAGGTAGCGTGCGAACTGCAATTTCAACACCACTGATAATCTCCCGATAAGGCACAGATTTAGGTACCGGAGCAAAATTGAGGCCCTTCGATAAAACAGATGACGTAGCAGGATCAAGTTCTCTGTCTGATAGGTTAACAATAGTTCGCGCTGAAACATGTGGCTTCGGGGAAAATTTATAGGTATGTCGATGACACTTTTGTGATTTGGCCCCATGGCAGAAACAGTCTTGACCAATTTCTTGCGCATCTCAATTCAATCCATGAAAATATTCAGTTCACAATGGAATTGGAGGAGGACGGTTGCCTGCCATTTCTTGATGTGCTTGTTGTTAAACGTGCTGATGGTTCGCTGGGACACACTGTGTATCGGAAGCCTACCCATACCGACTTATATTTAAATGCCAACAGCTGTCATCATCCGGCACAACGAAACTCTGTATTAACTACCTTGGTACACAGAGCACGAAGGATTTGTGACAAACATAGCCTGGCTGGTGAATTGGACTATCTCCGGAAAACGTTTTTAAATAATGGTTATAATCAGGGACAGATTACTCGTGCGTTTAAACAGAAGGAAAATCGACGGAGAGATCAGATTGATACCAAGGGCCTTGCGTTTCTGCCGTTTGTGGGTGCCCTAAGTTTCAAAATAGGTAGACTGCTATCACAACACGGAGTCAAGACAATTTATAGACCACCCACTAAAATTAGTAACTTGGTCGGCAGCGTTAAAGATGACCTAGGTTTACGAACCCCTGGTGTATATTATATACCATGTGAATGTGGCCGCGGCTACATTGGACAGACACAGCGATGCATTGTTCAGCGATGTGTAGAGCACGCCAGAAATGTTCGTCTTGGGCAAGAAGAAAAATCTGCGGTGGCCGAACATAGTGTGCAAGAGGGTCACACTTTTGAATTTGAAAAAACAACCATTTTAGCCCGGGTCAAAGATTTTTGGGCCAGCGTTATTACAGAGGCTGTGGAAATTAGATTAACTGATTTATTAGTCAACAGGGACACTGGTTATCAACTCAGTGCGGCCTGGAACCCGGCGATTAAAATGCTGAAACAGTTTCGCGTCGGTCTCGAGCAGAAGAGCGGATGACGTAATCGCCCTGTGTTGGTTTTTGTCTTCCACCGTTTCCGTAGCAGCGGCTGAATAAACAAACAGTTAAACATTGACATCAGGTTGAAAATGAAGGCAGAGATGGACGCCTTCGAAACGTCCCGCAAATATGACATATTAACACGGCTGGAAGCTCGAGAAAAATATATTAATATTCAACGCCGTGAAAAATTACGATCCTACATCACTAGCCTTTACGGAGAGGAGATGTTTCGTTCTGTAAAACAGTTAGAAATGCTACGTAATAAAAAGGCCAAACTTTTGTGCACTCTGGCGTTTCTTCAAAGATGTCGTGATCATGATGTGGTGCCACAATTTTCCCGAATACGTCATCCAATTACTTCGGCCGCAGCAGTGAGAATTTTGCGTCGTGCAAGCCTTGCTTTGGTAAAGGAACGTATTCGTTTTACAAGACAAGCTTTGGACCGGATTGGCAAGACGCTGCTATCGTGTCATCTTTACCTTGCTAACGCATTATCTGTGGATGCCTGGGAGTGGGTAGATGGCAGTACTACAGCGTATAGTTTCAAGCTGCAACAACGTGTGTCGGCCAGACAGTGTTCGAAATTTGAGCGGATTTCAACGAAATTTTCCCCGAAGCCACATGTTTCAGCGCGAACTATTGTTAACCTATCAGACAGAGAACTTGATCCTGCTACGTCATCTGTTTTATCGAAGGGCCTCAATTTTGCTCCGGTACCTAAATCTGTGCCTTATCGGGAGATTATCAGTGGTGTTGAAATTGCAGTTCGCACGCTACCTGCGGAAGAAGCGGAGGAGATAAGGCGTGAAACATGTCGGGTGCTTTGTAAAGGTAAATTGCCTAAATCAAACATCTCAAGTGAAGAGAGGCGTGCGCTTCGTGAGTTGAAGAAAGACGAAAATATTGTTATTCTTCCGGCAGACAAGGGTAACTGCACGGTGGTTTTAAGCAAGATGGACTATCATAGTAAAATTATGCAGCTTTTGGAGGACCAAGCATACAGGAAGATTAACCGTGACCCTACATCTAAGCTAACCAACTTGACTACGAAGCTTATCCGCTCCTTAGAACTACCAGAAGATGTGAAAAGACGACTCCAACCCCGTGCTCCTGTTCCTCCCAGGTTGTACGGTCTACCGAAAGTACATAAAGTAGGAGTACCTATGCGACCTATTGTAAGTACAATTGATAGCCCTACGTACTTTTTGGCTAAATACCTCAAAGATATTCTCAACCCATTGGTAGGGAAGGCTCATCGCAGTATTCGAAATTCCAGTGAGTTTGTGGAAATCTTAGACAACATGAAGTTAGATCCTGGTGATTTAATGGTGAGCTTCGATGTGGTCTCTCTTTTTACTCGTGTTCCCTTGGTCGACTCCTTAGATCTGTTAAGGAGGTATTTTGATCAAAAAATGATTGATATTTTCCACCATGTGTTGACAACCACTTATTTTAAGTTTGAAGGAGAATATTACGAACAAGTGGACGGTGTAGCAATGGGTTCGCCGTTGTCTCCTGTCATTGCTGATTTCTTCATGGAATTTTTTGAAGAAGAGGCACTAAGCCACGCACCACTCCAGCCGAAGTGTTTTTATAGGTATGTCGATGACACTTTTGTGATTTGGCCCCATGGCAGAAACAGTCTTGACCAATTTCTTGCGCATCTCAATTCAATCCATGAAAATATTCAGTTCACAATGGAATTGGAGGAGGACGGTTGCCTGCCATTTCTTGATGTGCTTGTTGTTAAACGTGCTGATGGTTCGCTGGGACACACTGTGTATCGGAAGCCTACCCATACCGACTTATATTTAAATGCCAACAGCTGTCATCATCCGGCACAACGAAACTCTGTATTAACTACCTTGGTACACAGAGCACGAAGGATTTGTGACAAACATAGCCTGGCTGGTGAATTGGACTATCTCCGGAAAACGTTTTTAAATAATGGTTATAATCAGGGACAGATTACTCGTGCGTTTAAACAGAAGGAAAATCGACGGAGAGATCAGATTGATACCAAGGGCCTTGCGTTTCTGCCGTTTGTGGGTGCCCTAAGTTTCAAAATAGGTAGACTGCTATCACAACACGGAGTCAAGACAATTTATAGACCACCCACTAAAATTAGTAACTTGGTCGGCAGCGTTAAAGATGACCTAGGTTTACGAACCCCTGGTGTATATTATATACCATGTGAATGTGGCCGCGGCTACATTGGACAGACACAGCGATGCATTGTTCAGCGATGTGTAGAGCACGCCAGAAATGTTCGTCTTGGGCAAGAAGAAAAATCTGCGGTGGCCGAACATAGTGTGCAAGAGGGTCACACTTTTGAATTTGAAAAAACAACCATTTTAGCCCGGGTCAAAGATTTTTGGGCCAGCGTTATTACAGAGGCTGTGGAAATTAGATTAACTGATTTATTAGTCAACAGGGACACTGGTTATCAACTCAGTGCGGCCTGGAACCCGGCGATTAAAATGCTGAAACAGTTTCGCGTCGGTCTCGAGCAGAAGAGCGGATGACGTAATCGCCTTGTGTTGGTTTTTGTCTTCCACCGTTTCCGTAGCAGCGGCTGAATAAACAAACAGTTAAACATTGACATCAGGTTGAAAATGAAGGCAGAGATGGACGCCTTCGAAACGTCCCGCAAATATGACATATTAACACGGCTGGAAGCTCGAGAAAAATATATTAATAAACTTACTGTTGTTTTACACACGATTGTCTAATTTGGCGACAGATTTAAGAATAAGTTATTTCAGGAATCAGTTAGTTAAGAAACCGATCCATAGATTAATAGCCTATTTGACTGCAGTTAGGCAACAGCTTTTCATTATAACTACCTTTACGCTTTTAATCGTCGATACATTCAAAAGAACATTCGGCTAAATTTATTGGATTTGGAAAAAACAAACTTCAAAGTTTTCGTAATTTGAGAATAAAATGATCAACATTGAATTTTTTCATGCAATAAGGCGCATTTCATTTATTAACTTCAGTGAAATTATTTCAGAACAGTACGTGAGAAATAAAATTTATTTTAATGTACCCTTCAATATTTTTACTCACTGAAAACTGTGGTCCTAAACTTTAATTGGATCACATTTAGTGCCTCTTGTGGATAACGGATGTTACTCCAGTTCTAAAGAAATTTTAAGAATATATAATTTATATTACTGAAAATAATTCCAGCTAAGACTGTAAATGACACGAATACACTGACAAAAGAAGTTTAACAACTTTATGTTTGTTAACGCGAAACAATCATTTTCTGAAAAAAAAATTGTTAAATTACGCTTATATTTTTTTTAAGCCTTTTAATTATGGTTTGAAGCACAATCGAAAGAGATTAGGAGAAACCAGAAGAGCGCCTCGTTTTACGCATCAGTTGTAAACTACCATAAACTTCAGTGGTTACATACTTTGTTTACCTCTTGGGTGACACATTAAGAATGACCCTCAATTATAAGTATGTTGTATACTCCGTGTCATCTTGCTAATGAATTACTTATATTACTAAGATTTTAGAAATGGATTTCAAAATCTTTTCTTATAACGTAACTTAATTTTACTTTGTTAACGAAAATTTGTGAAAAGCAAATTGTAACTAGCAAAAAAACATAAACTTGTGCCACGCATGAAATGAAGGAATTTATTTTAAATACCTAACGTCATTTAAAGAAGCCAGATGAAGTCTTATGCACTGTTAAAAGACTAAAGAAGCTATTGATTTAAGATAATTTTAGGTGATTTTTAAGGTTTTTTTAAACTGAGTAATTTTTTATTTTTAATTCCTCGGAATAAAATTTAATGAAAAAAAAATAATTGTGGCATCTTACTGTCTCTTAAACTATCGTCAAAACACGGGTAACCTTTTTCATATTCTTGAAGGCTGAGTTTCTGCCAAACCACCAGAATGCAGTTCAACTCTTGGCATTTGAGCGGTCATCCGTCAAGTTTCTTTTCCTTTGTTCCAGACGTCAATATGGTGGCCGAGCCTAAACCCCACCAGACTGGGCGGAAAAGGCAGAACGTCGCCAAGACCGGAAACGACTGGTAAGCCACGACCACCATTAATGACTTCTCACCAAGAAATTAATTGTTAATAGTGTTTCACGAAAATGATTGTACTCCTACAAATTTTTCATTAGTACTATTTTACAACCAATATTTTTTTTTTTATTTTGTGTGTCATAATTTGTTATGTGTACTGCATATCTGACATGAGAAAACCATTAAAACTATTAATAATTCTATAGTATTTAAAATCTGCTGATGTGCTATTTTAAACATATATAGTTTGGAACTAATATGGTAAGATTATGGTCGTAGATAATAACTTCATGGTCACATGACTACTTTTGAAAGGAATTTGGTGCTTACCCATCTTTTAAAATGTGACCAATTAACCTTCTTCCTGGCTAAAATTTATTTTCTTACTCAATGTAACTGATATATTTAGAACAAAGTACATTAAGTATTTTTTTCAATATATTTTGGTGAAAAATTGTGTGCTGTAGTCGTATTTGTGACACACAAAGTAATTATTTCATTGTTTTATATCGGACAATATTAGATCCCCATTTTCCTATGCTCACGTAAGAACGCTGGACTCACATTAATACTATACTGTGGGGCAGGATTAATGTAATATATTGAAATCTTTGTATATCTGGATTTTAGAACATTTCTTAACCGTACGGGGAACTTATGAAATTTAACATCATTTTCCGTAGATGGTTTAACACGGAAAATAGTGTTACAGGTTTCGGTGACTCACGTTCAGATCATGATTTCAGTATTTTCTCCTTTACAATTTTTTTAAATCCAACGTCTCTCACCTTCCGTATTAAAATATCCGCAGGAGCTCACTTGAATTTAATGCATATTACCGCCTGGTATCCGTGTTTTAGCCAAATGATATCTTCGGTTTAAATTAGAATAAGCGCGTACTATTATACTTCACCTTAGCAAAGTTAATCTTCGCAGGAGGTGAAGATCTGTTGTAAGATCCTTTATATTTTTGCCTGCAACCGTCAATTGAATTGCGGACCTCACCATTTCTAATCACGTATCTTAACCAGATGGTTCTCTATATCAGACTGGATTGCCTTTTAGGTAGACCTCTTGAATTAACTATTTTATTCGTTTATATATAAATATATATACGAAAAAATAATGTAACTGGGCTTAAGTAGCTAAATTTAATTTAAATGTTGAGATTCTGAATTTGGAATGTTTAAAATTTAGAAAATGTAATGTATAAAGACATGCAGCAAAGTTTACCTACTAAACCAATATTAACACATTAACAATATATTAACATATGTACGAGTAATTTACGGTTATGAAGGCTCAGGGAATAAATGATGCATGGAGTTCAGTGATCGTTTGCTGAATGAGGAAGTTAGTTTCGCTGTACTTCTTAATTTCCTTTTAGAGAATGTGGTCGTCTGAAACTATATTTTGATAACATAGAGTTACTGCGAGTTTAAAACTTATAACAAAATTTAAGTTAGTGATTGACGAATTTCAGCTTTAAAGATACAAGAAGGCGGAGTTAGTGGTACTAAGCTCACAGGCTCAGGAGGGCAGGCCGCAGACATTAAGACTCGCTACTTACAAAACAGAAGGCTTCTCTGTGATCACACATCTTGGAGAACATTCTGCGTCTTCCGTTAATTCAACGCTGTCTCTCTCAGAAAAACGTTGTAGCCTACAAGACGCTCATCCCAGCTTTAAAAACAAATATTCACTGTCAAAAGTGTTTCGATTAATACATTAAAATTTTTCATATTTCTGAACTTCATAATCTATTTCGCCTCCTGCATGGTATTCTGAACTTTGAAATCGGCATACATATTTGCAGCATATTCCTGTGTTTATTCTAACTATTAAAGGAACTGAATACGTTCTTTTCGTCTGAATGTGTCAATTATGAACTTTGTTCCAGCAGATAACACACTTCTGTTCCTGAACTGTTATCATTAAATGTAACGCGTTAATAACGTAGTTTTCACTCAAATTTAAATATATATTTTCATTCACTGCCGATAAATGTCCATGAATTATACACGTATAACTGCATTCAGTCTCCTTATAAAAAAAACTAATTGTTCGTTCGAATTTATGATTTCTTGAATACATAGATTTCAATCAGCCTGCATCTAAAAATTTAAAGGACATTAACGCCAATTGTATCATCTTATTTCTAACAGTGACATAAATTAAACAAATATATTTTTATTCGCTCTGATAAACTTTATAATTGATTCTTAACATGTAAATCGTTGTTTATGAAATATTCTTCACCGTAATCTTAAAATACTTCCACCAAAATTTCTTAAATACTTTCAGTAATTAATTGATTCTGATATTAAAAACTTTATTTTGTATGTAGTTACTTTTGTTTTGCATTTTCCACAAGGATAATTATAAATAACAAACTCAATCATGTGTATTATCAAAGCGTTGTTGAACACTCTAAACATGAATATTTTTCTTTTGATTATGGCCGTGTTTTCTGAAATATACCAATCATGCTAAACTACAGATACAAGATACGTAATGATAAATTTATTTGCGTCGTTTTTCGATAACTTAAATAAATTTCGGTATGATTTTGTATCTGTGAACTCGTCAAGAGCTTTTAGACAGCCTTCACGTCATTCAGTATTCCTTAAGTTCACTATGCGACAGTGCATTTCTATCATTTTTTAAATTTAAACATATTCCGGAACTCCACTTTAAATCCATTTCGCCCAGTACGTCACAGCATCAATTATATTCGGTATTGCTCGAAACAGGATGATGTTCACATAGAGCACTGGAGAATATGTTTAATGTTTTTTATCCTCACCACATTCAAAGTGAATATTGGTATGCGAACGAAGGCAGACTGTCTCAGCGTGTCACTGAAATATAATCTTCGTGGGTTTGCTGCTAGATGATGTTTACGACGGCGTACAACCAGAGAGGCACTGGTGGGCATCAGACAGACTTGAAGACAGAATCACTGTCGAAAGCTTGTCTTTCATCAACATAATTCGGCAGCGAACCCGTGAAGATTATATTTCAGCGTCAATGTAACCATATTAGGCTTGCACCTAACAATCCAGTTCTCCATCTTTTCAAGGACCTCCAGAAGTTTCAATCCTCTGCAAGACTAGGAAATCAACTAATGAAAACACTGTTACCTGTCATAGCAGTTAAAGGAACATGTAACCATGCAGTTCAAAACATTTTCTATTCGGAATAATTTAGCACTAAAGCCGGTTTGTAGTAATATAAAAGCCAGATATTGTTCAAAAGATATCCAAAGGCTATTAGCGTCCGTTAATGCAGACCTCGGTTTCCTAGTAGTTCAGTACAGACCAGAAAAGAGACCGGAGCTCTGCTTTAGCTTCGTGGAAGCAGAAGAAAGAGGCATGGTTGTATTCACGCTACTCTAGGAAGAGAACAGCCAGCTGCTTTGTAGCAGGGCCGCGAGAAAAGTCAGCAAAGCTAGAACCTCGTAGATAAGCACGCCAGTAACATAATTCTCTATTAATGCCTTAAATTTATAACTTGTCGTTAAGTTTCTTTGCTATACAAGAAAATGAAATTACTGTAATCAGTAACACTATCGCCACTTCTCCGAAGTCTGTGAATTTCTGTCATTTGGGTTTCAAAGTAAAGATTTTATCTTGGAAGTTTAAGTTAAAAACCTTAAATAACTCTACTGAATCTTATGAAATACGTTTGGCTTTTGTTGTTATCATATGTCCACTACCACAAAATAACACTAACACATTTCATACACACGTTTCGACTAACGGAGTAAACACCAAGTGTAACTGAAAATTATAATTCTTATAACAATGATTTGATAAACCGGTTTTTCAACATAATTAAATCTTGCGCATTCCAATTTTAACATAAGACTTAAGTTTTACATACAATTTTTTTTGTCTACAAGATCGCTTTGTTGATCTTCTAACGACAGTTTATGCATAAATGTGTGTTTAAAGATATAATTTTATTTCAGACATGGTACTTGGAGAGTATAATTTCTTGGTTAATAGCATTCAGGCCGTAAATATCAGTGCTGTAGTTTACAAATCTCACAGAAGCCAAATTTGCTCAGCATTAAAGAGACACAAAATCAATTCCTAGCACGTGCCGGTTATACAGGATGTTTGAAAAACACAAATGGAAATTCGTATGGGGGTTTGAGTAAATAAAGTATATAAATCTGTAAAAATTAAATGTTTTGATTCTATTTGGATCTAACTTTCGATGGTAATGTGGTCATCAAGCAGTTGTAATTTTTGTTTTACAGTGTTAGTTGTTCGTCCGTCATTACATATCGGTACACTGTAAATGTTACTTGATGTGGCAAGTACTAAATTCATGGCAAAAAATATATCCGCCCCTTATATCAAACACGTAAAAGTGAGATATTAATTATAAAACGGGAGATTTAAAAATGTGGCAATATTTTGTTTTATTCGTGGCGCAAAAACGGAATCCTAATCAACACTTAATTTTTTTCTACAAACATTTTTTCTACGAAAAATTTCTGAATACCCTGTATTAAGATTCTGTATTGGGTCCGAACAGTACCACACTACACTTGTTTCTAAATAGTTTTTATTTGTGCCATAATACTATTAATATACTAAAAATATACGGACCGCGGATAATATTATAAAATTAAATACCTTTAATTACTTCATCGAATTTGGTGTGGTGTTGTTTTAGGGCGCATCGTCGAATTTGGTAATCATATAGACAGAAAATATTTAAAAAAAAACCAATTCAGTAAGTATACAGAATGAGCAGTGCAAACCATCCAAGTAAATCAAAACTGCGTTACCACTTAAGTGGTAACAGATATTTTTATGAATACGAAAATCTGTGGCTCTGGGATTAAACTTAACGTGTAACACAGTTTTGTATTCATAACTTTATTTTCTGATAGCCTAGACATCGTAGTTGTTCTAATCGCTGTGAGCAGTCTACAGCAAATTACCTCATCTTCTTCGTGAGAAGCACCTCATTTTTTCGTTGATTTTCTGTTGGGTAAACAACACATAGGATAAAGAGTCTACCACTGTTTTTTTCACAATCACCAATACGTAACCGGAGTGACTAGTATAAAAGTTAGATACAGTGTTAAGGTTATTTGAGTGGTTTTATTTACTGCTTTAATTAATTAATAAAGTCCACCAAAAAAACAATGTATGTTGATGCTCGTTTATTTTCAATCAAAACAAGTCTGCGACATTCACAAGCATAGTTGTTACAATCCAAAGATGCAATACTGACTTACTGAATGAAAACTTGCATGAATGTCTCTGTAACACTGAATGAATACTTAATGCAAACTAAACTCTCTGTCCAGGCGATCTGTTTATATAGAGTCTATCGAAATTACGAGAATTCTTCAAAGGCATCCGCCCAATATTTCTCGATCATTAACAATCACTCAAACAATCAAACATATTAAAAACAATCGGAATTGATACAAAATTAATTAATAACATTACAAAATGATTAGAAATGGTAATTATAGATACTTAAATACAAAATTATTTACAGAAATCCTTTCAAATGGTGGAAAATTGTCCTGTAGACATCGTAACTTACAGTAATACATGGAAATACAAACTTTTAAGAAATACTCTTGCACCATTCGGTTATTAAACATATTAAATGGACTTTAAATACTTTTCTTGCATAAAATAAAGTCTATATACACTGATTTACCAGAATTTACAAAATAAACATATCAAATCACTTTCAAGCAAACTTTGGCTCACTACAAATATTTCACACAGTACAATATTATTCAAAATACAGGTATTAGGGCTGTTACAACCCCTCCCCAGGATTCACTTAATTTTACACAGATAAAATTGATTGAATCCGTCATGAATCTAAGCAGGTTGAATGTACACATAATGCAGACATGAACAGATTTCAATCAATCAACCATAATGACTTTTACAATGAACAAATACAATTCTTCATACAACATCTGCACATAGTCCATGACACTGATTTTACAATAATTGTCTTTTCTCAGGTCCAATCATTTTATCATTTACTGTTTTTACACAACAAACGTTCAATGCCATCACCTTAAGTTACAATATTTTCACTCCAAATTACACACTTGATGTCTGCTTGTTAATTACACCAGTCTGTTTACATTTTACAGCTGATAATTTGTCACCAAAATGTAGAAAGTCACAACATCATGAAAATATCAAAAGTTTCTACACAAAACTGTCACAAATTATACATTGAAATGCTTACATCTGCATCGGAACTTAAGTGCTCACACAAACTATTTACATACATCCATTCACATACTTATTTACAAAATTAGATATTTACATGTAGGGATCCCTCCCCAAACCATGCATTTCAATTAATTCTCATAAGTGGGTTCCAGGATTTCCCTGGAAACCCAGAACCATGTAAGTTACTTTTTCCTAACCTTCCAGTTTTCTTCAACTTTTGTATACACATTTAATATTACATTTCTATTTTCACAAAGCTTCATTATATACATACAGAAACACAAACTTCCAATCATCTCAGACAACAGACCTTGGTACAACCACGCAAATTGATTGTCACTTAAAAGCAATGCTGTTGACTCAACTGGTAATACAAATTTATTATTCTCACTACTACAGTTTAGTCCATCATTACTCACAACCCCACTCTTCATCATCTGATTACTACTTAAACTTGCCAAATTATATGAATCAGTACCTAAAACTGTTTTAACATCTGGCTTACTAACTTCATCCACCAAATAATTATTTTTCTCAGCAACTACTACTTCACTATCAGCTTCCACATCAAAGAGGGTACAAAACATATTGTCATCTAAGTCACATTCTGTACATTTTTCCAAATTAGAAACTGGTTCAAATAAATCCTTACTCCCACCCATTTCTTCAATGTCATCATCCACACCAAATAAAGAGCTAAATAACGTATCAGCTAGGTCAAAATTAGGACATTTTTCCAACTTAGGGATTGGTACATAAGGCTTTTCAACCTCTCTCTTTTCAGAAGACAAATACTTTGACTTACAATTCTCCTCCTCATCTGGGTCTCCTATCCACACCACTGTATCACCTTCATCTTCAAGATATCTGAGAAACTCCTCGATTTCAGCACTTCTACAAACTTCATTACCACCTATCCTAGCACACATAGTCCCAACTATGCCATTCTGGACCTTACAAGTTTCTGATAGCCACACTGTAGTATGCACTATAAATTCTGCACCCCTTTTTGTAATTAAGCAGTGACCATTTCGAAAATCTTCTACATGAAAATTATTACTTTCGCACACTGATTCTAGTGATAAGGTACTATGGTGGTCCCCTTCCCACTTTATCTTATTATCAGTCTTTAAATCATCAACATCATTAATTACATCTATCATAACCTTATCCTGCAATTCACTTGCTGCTACCTCTACCTCTTCCAATAAATCTTCTCGGGGATTATTCATAAAAATGGTATTAACTCTATAGCAGTTGGTACCTGGACCCACCTTCTTGTCCACCACTGCGGGGCCCATAACAGGGGTGGTCTTTAGTTTGCCTGCCCCCCATGCTGCCTTTCCTTTTCAGATTGAGGGTTCTGTTCTCTCACTCCCCCATTATTATTCCTCCTTGCGTAATTATCACGATCCCATCCCCTGGATCTACCATCCCTTGACCCATTACCCCTTCTAGGGGGACTCCTGCTGCCCCTCCTATGGTGTTGATGGTGGTAATGTTGTTCATTGAATGACTCCTGGGCATCCAAGCGTCTCAACAATTCAGAAACTCTATCCACATTTACTACATCCAAAGTGGCAATTAAATTTCTTGTTTGCTGAGGTATCCTAGCTCCTATCAAATCAATAAATTCCTCCTCTCCATAAGGATGGTCTAAATACTTACAACGGATCCAACATTTATGAAAAAAGTCATGTTGAGTTTCCCTACCAGGTTTATATGGTCTACCAGTCATCAACTCTCTCTTTTCTTGAATCTGCCTGCTTGTCGACCAAAAATGTTTCAAAAAGTTTTCTTTAAACAGCTTGTAGTCAGTCACTTCCCTAGCTTGTCTATCACCCCATGCCCTAGCATAAGATTTTAGATGTTTACCCACAAGTGCAATTTTCTTACTATCGGGTAACAAATTAAAGTAGTCTGACCTTTCAAAATTATCTATAAATTCAATAGGGTGAAGCCTCCCACTATCATCATAGAATTCAAATTCTTCTTTTACATCGGCACTGAAATTTGGATTACCTGTTAAGGGAACCTGACTTAACTGAATCTGTAACCCAGTAACCCTTTTCTCTAACTGATTAACGTTAGATTGGGTTGTCTCCAATCCCTGGGTAAGTTGTTTCTGATGATTTAGCAATGTATTAATATTTAATCCCACCTCTTGTCTCAACTCATTGACCCTTTGAGCAACTTTACTATCACTGGCTTGGAATAAAGCAACATATTCCTCCTTCATCTTATCACAATTTTCACTGACTTCTTTATAAATCAAATTTACACATTCAGTCTTATTCTGTTCACAAATTTCTGTAACCTTTTCAAATTTTTCCTTACATTCTGTTACTACCTTCCCCAATTTAGAATCTAAATTGTTAATATCTTCCTTGAATTGAGAGCTAAAACCCTGAAATTGCTCTGCGATTTTAACATAAAAACATTTAGTCAAATCAGAGAATGTTTTATCATTGTTTTGTTGCAGTTGAGAAAACTGATCATTGATTACAGCAAACTGAGAATTAATTTCAGAAAATTTGCTATCAAATTTGGAAAATTTATTATCAAAGTTGCCATCAATTTCAGAAAACTGAGACTTAATTTCAGAAAATTTGTTGTCAAGATTCAACTCAGTTTTAAATTCAGAAAATTTGCTGTCAAGATTTAACTCATTTTTAAATTCAGAAAATTTGCTATCATTATCACTTTTTAACTCACTCCTAAATTCAGAAAATTTGCTGTCAAATTTACCATCAAGTTCAGAAAATTTGTTGTCATTATCACTTTTTAACTCATTCCTAAATTCAGAAAATTTATTATCGAATTTACCATTGATTTCTGCAAACTGAGAATTAATTTCAGAAAATTTGCTATCGAATCTGGCTACAAAAGACTCTAGAATTGCTTGCAGGTTCTGATTATCAGCCATTTTTAGTAATTATCAAATCAACATAAAAAACAAAATTAAGGAAAATTAAAATCTTTCCAATCTGCCACACATTAACATGCAAAATAAATCACTTGAATATTCAATGCCGTACTTACAGTTATTCCTCACTTTTGTATCACATTAAATTTCACTTAGAAGCACTTAATTAATCATTAAACACCACACTGACTTCAAACACTTAACCACACTTTTTACAATTCACTGTAGGAAGACGATTTTGAGGCCGAAGGAAATCCACTCGTCGTCGGAAGATTACAGCCGATTCCCGATGGAAAAATCTCCGCCTTAGGCCGAAGAAGGTCCGCTTGCCGTCAGATCCGTGTCGCCTATATAAGCTCTACGTGTGGCGTAGCCGGTCGAAATTTTCTCGCAGGTTATTTTCGCTTATCGCCGATAATCCGTCGCAATTTCTGCAGATTCTTTTTAGAAGATAAACATCCCACAGATGTTTAAGAACTTCTCGTCCTGTCACGGTCGCCATGTTAAGGTTCTTTGGGTGGTTTTATTTACTGCTTTAATTAATTAATAAAGTCCACCAAAAAAACAATGTATGTTGATGCTCGTTTATTTTCAATCAAAACAAGTCTGCGACATTCACAAGCATAGTTGTTACAATCCAAAGATGCAATACTGACTTACTGAATGAAAACTTGCATGAATGTCTCTGTAACACTGAATGAATACTTAATGCAAACTAAACTCTCTGTCCAGGCGATCTGTTTATATAGAGTCTATCGAAATTACGAGAATTCTTCAAAGGCATCCGCCCGATATTTCTCGATCATTAACAATCACTCAAACAATCAAACATATTAAAAACAATCGGAATTGATACAAAATTAATTAATAACTTTACAAAATGATTAGAAATGGTAATTATAGATACTTAAATACAAAATTATTTACAGAAATCCTTTCAAATGGTGGAAAATTGTCCTGTAGACATCGTAACTTACAGTAATACATGGAAATACAAACTTTTAAGAAATACTCTTGCACCATTCGGTTATTAAACATATTAAATGGACTTTAAATACTTTTCTTACATAAAATGAAGTCTATATACACTGATTTACCAGAATTTACAAAATAAACATATCAAATCACTTTCAAGCAAACTATGGCTCACTACAAATATTTCACACAGTACAATATTATTCAAAATACAGGTATTAGGGCTGTTACAACAGTTTTGTTGGCTTTTGGTTGTATACGGATCCTAACAAGCACTATATCCGAAATGATTATTTGCATAAACATCAAATAGAAATACACTAAATTAATAACCTAGGTTCATACTACGAAAATATACCACTCTATTATAATGTTAGCTATCCTTGGCAGTTTACGAGTGAACACATGCAAATATAGTCGATTCAGTTATAGATGGGTGGTTTTAGTTAAGTGTTATGTCAAACTTAGGAGAATCATTTAGTAAAATTACTCATCGAGAAAGCTACAGAACTGTCCTAATAGCAAATAAAACTAAAATATTTTACTTTAACGTGGTTGCTGCAGCCGATACCCAACGACAGAACATTAAATTTAAAACATTATGAGAGTCGCAGCTCGGAACATTTGAAAGCTTTCCACCTAATTAGTATAGTTAGTTTGCAGTCATATTTTGCCAAGACCGCCTTCGAAGAACGATGTTGATTGTTAATACTACCACACTAACTGGTGATGATGGCTTATTTCTGGATGATTCTGGCCCATTAACCATCACTCAACATATGCTAGGCATCAGCTTTAATAGTCTTAATTAATATGGTTAACTATGTAACGACCAACAAATGGGAGGTATCAAAAATGGAAACACTCCGTCCTGATCAAATACTATTGAATTTAATAAACTCGGCAACTTGAATCACATTTTACACCCTGATATTACATCCTCACAATTTAACAACCTGTTATAGCTTCCGTACAGTAAAGCACAAACTCGCGTCATGCGACATTATCTAAGCAGCGCAACACACACAGTCGTTGCGAACACTTAATAATCCGCCCAGCTGTTGTGGCCCTAAGATACTACAAGACAATTCTTAACTACAATATACTAACTGTGCTACCCCAGCCCTGGAGCAAAGAAAGGAGATCGCACAAGGTACAGCGCCTTCACCACACACCAAAGTGAAGTCGGGAGGAAAGAAGTGGGGAGGGGAGGTCACCATATTGGATTTCAAGAAAAATGGGGAATGTTTATTGAACACTGTGGGACGGAGAATTTCTTCCAGTTTTTGATTTCTACATTCCAAATAATAAAGTCTTATGTGGTCACATTTATAAATACCTTAATTGGTATTATCTAGAAACATTATAATTTAAAAAAAAAATCTCCTAAATAATTTTTGAAAGGAATTGTGCACGCTGAAATAGAATTTACTTCCCCATAGTCACATAACAACTTAGTGTCATATTGTTATTCTGGAAACGATGAATAAATCTCTAGTAATCTCGTGGATTCAATAAAAAAATTAAACGTTCTAAATGTTTCGTTCCAAATGTATGTTCTGATGGAAACTTAAGGGGTAGTTTAAATCGCTGATACACGTCTTCACTAACATGGCGATCATGAAATTACTAATAATAACTAAATATCTAGTGCCCTACGCTACAATAAGAACATTCTGGTCCAGATGGCATTCCACAATCTGAACTAATATTGCCGCTACAAAGTTAAAATATGCAGACACCTCTGAACACATTAATTTCATCGCGAACTACATTTCGAATAACAACAACATTGCCAACATCAGGATTCCTAGTTCACGTAGCATACAGTTATCACAATTAATTTCATCATATACCTTCAGTATGAACTGTAATTGGACTAAAGCACAAGTAGTAATAGATTCACTGTGTCGCGATATAAACTTCACATGAATCCTGTCTTGTGTGCTTGATACTATTAGTAGTAGTCAACTTCTGTAGGGCTAGTCAGAAGATATTGTACCAGTAGTAGATAAGCCTACATAAATTACCCAGCAGCATAAGTGAATTTTTCTTGTTAGTATACATGAAGAGTTTGAAGCCTAAACTAAACTATCAACCCTCGTTCAAAATAAGACTAGCCTATTATGTGCAAAATGTAAAAAAAGAAGAAGTTAGATATGATGGTTTCAACACTACACCAACAAACATTTCAGAATAACGTCATCCTTCAGAGAGCTATGAGTTAACTTTTTTAACAGAAATTCTAAATCTATAATGATATACCCTAATCTTGCAGATATCGTATTAAACACTTCAAGAAGAGTAATTACAATGTGATTAACTTATGAAATGATATTCAGGGATGCTTTCTGCCTGATCTGTTTTTGCAACCGTATGCCTGGCATTATAAAATTTTGAATTTTTAGGGAATGAAATATTGAGAAGCAGCAAACACAATGTTAATACAGCTATGTTTTGGAAAAAGTAATATGGCCGCCGCGCATGTGCAATAGGATCTAAGAGTTTACAGGAGGCTTCAGAGTTTTAGCGGTATTTCGTCATCCTTTCTTTTATTTCCTCCATGACCCCGACCATGATACAAACTACTATCTGTCGAAACGAGGAAATAATATACATCACGTTACATATTATTTAGAATACTTATAATTAATCAAAATGAAATAATACCATAATAATAAAAATAGTAATAGCAAAAAGTGATTGGGGGGGGGGGGCGAGAGGGTTGTGATAATGTTACTCGTTGTAGTTTAAATACGGCTATTTCTCGGAATGTTTTAAAAGAAGATGTGATGGATTTGATATTTTGAGGATTTCTATGGTTGAAAATAAAGACGTATGACATTCGGGGGTTGAAAAAAATTAACACGTTATAAGGGACTGGAATTTATAAATACTAAGACGAAAGTAAAACATGTGAGTCACAAACATATTATAAAAAAATGTGTGTCTATTTTGCAATAATATAGTATGGAAACAAATACAACGGCATTAAAGAGTTAACGAAGCCAGTTAGACAACAAGTAATATGTAATTCTTTTAGTGCAGTAAAAGAAACTGGATAAATTAATATTTTAGAGCACTATGAGCGGAAACAAGTAGGAAGGACCTTGGATTTTCGTTTTCTGAGTTAATAAAGAACGTAAAAATATAATCTGATACTCCCAGGTAAAATATAATGGCATTAATAAAAACATGTCACAGAAATAATGTTTATGAAAGCAATCTGTTCCAGTAAATACACATTGGTTTCGAATATAATTTTACAATTAAGATTTGTAGGTTAAGCTGAAGCGCAAAAGGTATAAATAAATAAAAACTGTAAATAAAATACACATCGTATGTCTCTGGCGCTTACAGAGATTGAGTAAAAAGCGAGTTAGTTTAAAGGGAGACGAGGGAATATATTAAAGAGATGGATAATTTAAGCTGCTAAAGATGTGACAGGGTAAATAATTAAATTTGAGGAAACGTTGTGAAGTTCTGGGACGCTACAGTTGAAGGCGACGCCACTTATTTTGTGGCCTAAAGACGAGTAAAGAGAATAATAAAAACGTGTGTTATGAGCACAACTTTCAGTTTTTCGCCACATGAAGATAACACTGATAAAAGTTGTTATACCTGCTAAAACTTTCAAGCGCTTTAAATAAGTAGCTATAATGATAAATCTTTTTTGTAATTGTAACTATTGGAACAACGTATTGCTAGGAGGCGAAAATGTGAGACTGAAGGCTCAGAAGAAAATAAAGAAAAATATACATATATATTGCTTCTGGCTCTACGCCTCGTCGACGTCGGGGGGACTGGGACTGCGGACAAGTAGCGGTAAGGAATTCGTCCATAGCCTTTTGAAGGATCTATCCCTGCATTCGCCTCGAGTGGTTTAGGGAAACCTAAATCTGGATGGACGGACGGAGATTCGAACCAGCGTTCTCACTAATGCAAGGTCAGAGCATTACCACTCACCGTTCCACGATCGGTAAATAAATACCATTGCAAGTACAAGTACAGCTAATGATGCGAGAAATTATATTTTATGAAGTCGTTTTTCAAATGGCTAACGTTTTGTGTAGATACAGTTTTCGGGGGCTATTTTCCACGATTGAGCCTCACAAATTCATATGGATCACCTAGTATCCCGACATTAATGTAGGGAACGTTTAATGAGCTTGGGTGACCTTATTTCTTGGTGATGTTTTTATTAGGGGAAGTAGCAAAGAAAACAAGTAGTGAAAAAAGTGTAAGGTTTGGGGATGCTGACAACCATTTACAGAATCTGAAAGCATTTTCGCATACTGATATGGTTTTGCTCAGGCACTGTTTGTCTCCAAGACCAAATGTGACTTTAAGATGTTACCTGAAACTCTTTTTTTATGGAAATATGTTGTGAACATCGTTTTGATGTTTGAGAATTGGTTGGAATATATTGAGTCTCATCTGTTCGGCAAATCTGAAACAGATTTAAGATCGGTGGTTATTTAACAATCGTAGTAACTAAATATCTAGATTTCGCGTTGAGGTAGATTTCTGAACCATACGACATTACACAGTGATATTACACAGTCATTTATTAATAATTATTAGTATAGATTCATGAAGATCTTGTCGGGCATGCGGCCGGATCAATTGAACGTAGTTCAACGAATTTTCGACGGTGTAACGTACCATCATCTTCAACTGATCCGGCCGCATGCTTGAGAGATCTTCACTATCATAACAGTGGTAAACCAAATGTAACATCCTTACTTTCGCTTCTAACAGATGGTCCTCTTCCGTTTCGAGCACACAAGCAGGTTGTCTTCTCTTCCCATTTATCTCAAAACAAAATTCATTTTAATTTAATCAATACTGTTTCTTTTACTCCAACTTTAATGAAGGGCATTATTATTGTAGTAAATAATAACACGAAAATACACATTATCTTATTTATTTGCGTAACTTGTTGCACATCAATTCCAAAACACAAATATTCGCAGAATTCCTTTTCACTGTCAATATTCTGTATGAACATCTTTCATAACTCTCATGCTACTCAGTGATACAAGTAGAGGGCCTGGTGCCTTAGCACTGTATCACCCTATGTCATGTCTTTACTGTTCCACTACTTCTGGCAGACTGCACTGAATGTAATATAGCTACG
Source organism: Vandiemenella viatica (assembly GCA_031002005.1). Lineage (NCBI taxonomy): Eukaryota > Metazoa > Arthropoda > Insecta > Orthoptera > Morabidae > Vandiemenella > Vandiemenella viatica. Next base: position 57,563,012 of record JARYHS010011408.1, on the reverse strand, counting down.
TGACGAGTGTATTGTACTGCGCGGCAACTAGCTAGCTGGCGGGCCGTTCTTCCGACAAACAATGGATCGTCTAAGTTCCGAAACAAGGCTTCGGTATTACTGTTTGAATCACTGTTGCAAGAGAACAGAAAATTTATAATTAATTTGAAATAAACAACTGTAGTTACAAAATATTATAGATCGGGGTGGTTGGTTACATGTGACATATAAGTCACAAGATTCACCGAGAAAACCTACGAATACATATCAGTATAGATTCAAATGCAATTTAGAAGGTCTAAAGTTTTCTCTCTACAATTTAGAATAAGTCTTAAAACAGTTATGAGTTAACTCGCTGAAATGTTGTTTTGCAAATTAAGCAGCAGAAATTATTTATAAGCAACGAAGTATGTAATCTAGAGCGTAAGAAATTACAGGCTAGAATAAATAGATTCTATATGTGAATGCAGGCTTTCCCGGCGAATAAATGACAACAAATCTGGTATTCGTAACAGCAAGAACGACGGGTACATAATTGTACCTGATGATGGTTAATGAGCTAGTTGCCGAAAGCTTGTCGCTTTCTAATAAAATCCGGCAGCAAAGCCGAGAAGATTTGTTGTTAAAGAGATTCTAGTCTGTGGTTCAGTGGGAGTGGTTTTGTTTTGTGATTGATTCGTGTCGTCTATGAGATAGGATATGTCTAATATAGCATCTTTTGTTACATCTGTGTCTGTCTAAACATTTTGATTCTCCATCAAGTAGCGTATCAGACATAATGTATACTTGCGCCAGCTGAACATACTTTATAAATGTTTTGATTCTTGACATTTGACACACTACATTATTATTATTATTATTTTTTTTTGGTATATTACGACTTCCAATGTTAGCTAATGCATACTAATATTATAAAGTGTAGGTTAATATTTGAATTATAATTTGTTTAATATTATAAAGTCTAGGTTAATTTTTGAATTATAACTTGTTTGACTAACTCAGCAAATGAGTGTTTTTCTTCAATCGCAAATATCTTTTAGAACATACTGAGTTTGATAGTTTTCTTTGTTTTGCCCCTCCAAATTCATCTACTGTCGATACTACAATCTGCTTGTATTACGCTCGGGTTGTCAATGAGATGCGTCGATTTCAATGATTAATTATCTCAGGCTGTCATGCAAGGTACTAGACTCTAGTCTTTGCAATCGGCTTCGTATATTGTTTTCGTTTATTTTACTCAGTATACATTTTTCATATCAGAATGTAATATTCACATTCAACAACATTGTCTGTTCTTTAAAAAATTTTCTGTAGTACAGGATTGTTGGATTACACTGTGTCTGCATAATTTCTTGTCCTGAAATACCTCGAGCGAGTACTCGGTGGTGATTCAAGTTTCATGTTTCTGTTTGATGATAATTAGGACTTTTAATACGTGACTGGCAAGCTCTCCCGTTTTGAGGTGTGTAAGTACTGTGGTGTAATCACAGCTTATGTGAGAGGCAGAATGGAACATAGAGTGACAGCTGGAGATAGGAACTTCTGTTTTGTAACAGGAAAAAGGGGTAGGAGGTGAATGTTATATTCTGTAGACGTTATTGAAATCTGTATGAAAGTGATGGGCAAGCGATATCGGATAACTGCAAAGCACGATATCGCGAAAGAGTTAATAGCTTTGTATTTGAGCCATTAGGTATGAGATTCTATGAGAAAAGAACGCAAAGAATCTTGTCAGGTCTGTTTGGGGAACGGAATGGCCTAAAATTGCTGAATCGTCTACAGTGTAGACTTGAATGGATGTAGCGAAATGACTACCAAATATAGTTCACGCAAAAGAAAAGAATAATAAGTTTGGAGAGAATAAAAATATGTGAATCTGTATATATTGGTGACACGGGTGACATTCTAATGAATTTTACAATAGTTGCAGAATTCGGAAACAGAGTAAGTAATTCCTTTTTGCTTGTCTCGATCGTACGGTACTTATTAGGACAGGTGTTGTTGAGTCCCAAGGACGCTGAGCGTCGCTGGTTGCGGTGTGGAGAACCGACAGGCGTCGCCGTATCCGTTGCTCGTTATCTCGCTCGTGTGACTCCGCCGGTGCTCGCCCACGCCCGCGCGGGGAGGGGGGGGAGAATCCTCCTTGTTAGTTCAGAGAGACGCGACGGCGGCGAGAGGGTTGTGCCGAGCCAAGATCGTATTGGGAGGCGCCCGAATAAACACTTCACAGACTCGCAGGGGAGACAGACTCCTTGGATGGGAATTTATTCCAGCAACGAATCTCGATTCCGTGAGACGCCTATTGAAACCAGGATTAGACCGTACTTCCTTTCTTACGTTTTTGTTGATAAAATTAGGAATTTAGTAGTATTTTATTCAAACCTTATTGCGTTTTATTTGCCTGAAACAAGTTCCAAAGTGTTTCATGCACTTAAAACACCATGAAATGTGAATATAAAGTAAAAAATGAAGTGTCTTCAAGGTTTACATTTTGTAGCAATACACTGCATCGGCATGTTCTTTTTCATTTACTCTTTTCTATGTCGAAGAAGAATCGGTTCTGTGGGACATGACCAGTAACCAAGTTATAGAATGGAATGAAAATGTATATTGTGTGAATACTTTTTTGAAAATAGTTATGAATAGTTTACGAATGGACCATCATTAATGACAGTGCGACTTTATACGTGTGAAATAGGCAATGAACACATACCACTAAATATGTTCCAGAGAACGATAATACCTGAAGCTTGAGTTACTTTGTAATTCGTATTGTTAATATCCTGAATTTCTGGTATGTACTTCTTTTTTACTTTAACCGATAGTGTAAGTGAATAATGAAAGGCTAAACGAATTTCCGTAATACGAAATAGGATTTAGCGTAATACTAATAGAACGACTCATATTTCAGTCAGTCAAGAGATCGCTATATGCTACTAACGTCAGTTGACAAAGGAAAATCACTGTGAAGAAAAGTTTTGCAGGAGCAGTAACATTTTCGGTTTATTTGTATGAGAACAGAGCATAACACCCAACTATGATAACAATGGCTTCTTATACGTCATTAGCAAACAGATTAATCGAAATGTGTGCACCTTAAAGTTCAATAAAACCACCTACGTTCAAATGATGTATTTTAAGACTGGTCCTGTTACGTTCTAAAGCAATTTGTTGCGTTGTATAATCGTCCATCCGCATCTGCCTCTACGACTGATGTAAGCGTATTGTCAGTGTTCGGTCTTTACATCATCAAAGACTTTCGTTCTCGCTATTCTCAGTATTAGAGTGAGTATAGCAAACATTTCTGGATGAATTCTATGATGTCGTGTAAAAGGCAAGGAAGAATGGAATAACAGCAAATCTTGCATAAAAAACTAGTTGGCAGAACGTGATACACTTTTTATAACCAAATGCTACTCTCGTGAATAGCAGCTTTTGCGTGGAGAATGTTACTATATGTACGTTAGGAAACCGCTTAGAAATTTTCTAATTCACATTTGTGGTGCTTGTTTAGTCAATGCTCAAGTTTGGCAGCTATGGAATTCTGCATTTTTGTACGAACTAAAACAGTATTTTCTTTGAAATGAGGTGGATAATGGTTCTTTTTATTTTTTAAAATAATAAATTTTACTACCACCCTTTTTATTTACATCTCGTGCCAGGTTGAAAAGCATATTTGATGCATATGACATTCTGAAATAGTAAATTGAACATCGGAATAGTACTTTGACCCCAAATTCACATTACTCAAACATCAGGTTAAAACAATAGTGAATGAAAATATTTCCTAAGATATAGAGCGATATTAAACAATTATTCACCATCACTTGGGATAGAGGCAAACGTCATAATTAGACAACAAACAGCTAACAAAGAGTATATATTTTTGGGCATCACTTTGTAAAATAAGACTAAGTACTTAACTACCCAGTCAAGGATTCATTTTATCTCCTTACAGTTTCTATACACTTAGAAGCAGATGCCGCTAGCAAAGTGATGCCAAAGTGCCGTTACAGTTGAATTAATTAACTTAGTTTGGCTGTTATAGCTCCAAGTTCTTTTAGTTTTCATTTTCTAAATCCCTTTACAAAGTCTTGTTATGACTTATTAATCATTATTCGTCTTTTTGTTGGGACAGCTTCCTACTGTCGTGACGAAGTACAATTTGAAGCACTGAAAGAGGATTTTTTTTGTCATCAAATCATTAGAGACTGAAAATGATGGGGAAAAGGGAATGGAAAAGAATTTGGCAATGACATTTCTGAAGGAACCATAGTAGCATTCGCCCGAAGTTATTTCGGGTAACCACGGTAACCTAGCTAACATGGCGAGAATTTTAACCCGATTCCTCTGGAATAATAGGCTCACAGAAAATTGGAAATATGACTGTACAGGAATGCTGCGAATCATGCATGTAGCGGAGTTTCCTCAATCTCGTAGACGTTCAATGTTCATAACGTTAAAATATTTGGAAATGTCAGTCAGTTTCTGTTCGGCCTGCCATGCAGTGACAACGGATGGAAGCGGCTATAGGCGTGGTATTAATTCGATTCATTCAGGAGCTGTCAGTCTTGTATTATGTATTTCGAGATGCAGTACTTGTCAGTTTCCATAATACAGTAAATCAGTACAAATGTCGACGAAATTTCGTTGTCGAAGGTGATGATATCCTTCTCTTGCGAACTCGTTGAAAGCTATACTAACAGTTAGGGGCCATTAGCTATTGGAATATCATTATAAGAAGACGTTAACTCAGATTTTGTCGTTCATTGATTCTTCTAATTATCCGCTGGTTATCAACATCTCATCAATGGCTAATAGCACCATTGAGGGTCTGCGCGAAATGCGATAATTTGCCTACCCTGAAGCGTAGAGTGTACCGCGTTGCAGACAGAAGCAAGTTTCCGCCCGTGCAGGCAACACGCCCTGCACGACACGCTACCACCTAATTAGCTCCACTCCGAATATAACATTACTATGGCATTTTAATTTCACTTCTTTAGAAAGACAGTCGTAATTGCATTTCTGTGCCACAGGGCGCAGGCTCATTTTTGTTTGTGATTCTGGTCTGTGACACAAAAGATTAACATTAAAGCGGCTTAAATATATCTCCATGATTGTAACTGTCAGAATATTAAATTAATATAATTTTTAGCTTGTTTACGATAGCTCAAAATATTAAAAGTTAATGCAGCATCATTCAGTTGTTGTAAACCGAATACTATCATAAACAAATACATTAAATACGTTTCAAAAAAATCTGATTAAATTGATCAAATCAAACAATTTGCCAATGATAGCACTGTAGATTAATATTTTTCCTGGTTTATGATTTTTAACTCAAAATTCAAAGTGAGTGCCTTATACGATATCCACGCTTAAGTTTTCGGTATAGACGGAGTTACCTTGCACAGGAACGTCCCTGTCTGATAAACCTGGGTGGTTTACTATTGCCTTCACCAAGCTAAAATAAAAATAATATAATTTTTAGTGTAGAGTGTTTTGAATGAGAGATGAAAGATTAGAATGGTGAAATCTGTTGCTGGTCCGTAGAGGCTTATTCTTTAGAATGGTACCCAAATGTCGCCAAGTTTTACGTACCAATCCGACGGATGAATCATCATCGTCATCATGAACAGTGTCATATGCACCGCGGCGAGGTTTGGGATTTAATCCACGACTTTAATGCACTATCTGGTGATTAGAAGTTTTGCATCTCAACCTCTCCTGAACTCCCGCCAATGTCATGATGATGAAAATTTCTGCCACCACAAGGATTCGGATCAGCTAACCAGAGTCAGGTGCCAGACACCGCCATACTCCCGCAACCGATTGTGCGAACGCTACGGATGATTTTTATGTAAACTTACATATTCAAAAGTATAACTGATAGATTTTTTATTCGTCAGATACGAAAAATGTCATCGCTCAATATTTTGAATGTGTTAACTTTGTTTGTACAGTGAAGTTAGTTTTGTGAGGAAAGATACCTTCCGGAAATCCCAGTTATATAAAATGAACCATGGGATGTCACGAAACCGGTTGCAAAGTGTAGAGATTGCAGAAGTAGCAATATTATATAATCCAGAGTATACATCTACGACTTTGCAAAACACAATTAAGAAATGAACCATAAAACTTGCACTTCAACTAACTTTGTTTATTCAGAAATTTAGTAGGCTATAGATCCAAAAAATCTGGTATTCCATTATAATTTCTAGTCAACTTGTTAAAGATTTTGCAGTATACCAAAAACAGAGTGGTCCCATATGACAGGACACTTGGAACAGTCGAATCATTACAGTTCCATTTGTGAATACTGTCATTCATGAACAAATATTTATTTGCTCCAAATCAAACGCCTGTTTTTTAAACTGCATGAAACGTAAATATGAATGAGTTCACAAAACTGGAGACATATAAATAAACATTTCTCACAGGATAAAGGATATTTAACTTAGTTATGCCTTACGTGCCGTTGGTAATGGTATTTAATACTGGAGATTCTCGTTGGTATGAGAGCAAACCCTTGTGCTAAAGTTCCTATTATGTAGTAGCAGTCTTGTAAACCAGGTCTCTTTTGTAAGAATAGTCCTTATTTATTACGCATATCAATCATGAAAATGTTGATGAGAATCGCTCAACCCCCTCCCACCCATACACGCACACAAACCATAAAAATTCACAATAATGCTTCGCCAGTGATGAAACAAAAAAAGGAAAATTATCCTGAGGATGTTCTTAAAACAGGATGTTAAACTTAAATGAGAAAGTGAGATGCAACTGAAGAATGCTTATTTTGAAGTTATATATAATAAAAACATAGAGTATAATAAAGAATTATGAACGAAACAATAAAATAATAGAAAGAACATATAAAAAATAGGAAACTTTAACGAAAAGTTTAAAACAGATGGAGATTATCATCCGAAAGGGAATAATTTTTACTTACATTTTAAAAAGAAAATTTCGGAGTCATATATACAGTTTCATCCAATGAATGCTTTTCATGTTGGTAGAACATTAATGTTCATCGGATAACACCGCATAGGAAATAGAAACTACATTCAGACAGGAAATTCCTCCATGTTACTTTTCGAGTTTCATTAAAGCTTGTACCATTTACTTCTAAAAACAACTGACGTTTTCACAGATTTCCGGGAGGTTTGTCGAATTGTAGAGATATACGGTAATTAAAACAGCCGATGAAGCACACTCCTGTGTAAATACCGTGTAATCGAAAAAGGTTAACAAAACGAGAAAGAAGTGTATTCATTTAATGGCTACTGCAGTGCGCAGCACAACATAAAAGCGATCCTTGGGTTGGGTTATATGAATGAGCGGGCGAGCAGTGTTCCGGTGTCGTTAAACGTTTGAATGTGAGTGTCGATCTTGAAGCCATTACGGGCCAAATGTGACGGCTCTCTGTGCAAACATTTGTTGTCGGATCGATAGGTCGATGTTACTCGGCCCCGGGTCCTCAGATCGACAATGTCACATACCGCTAATTATGTCGGAACTGTGTTTGTGGGCTGCGGAATGGATTAACGGCCCTAGGGTGAACATGGAATATTCATTCGCATTAATTTAAAACCTCGTTGACGGTCCGAACACAGCTTTTATCTAACACTCGTATTTTCGGTTTGGTAGACGATTTTATGAAATATTCGCTTTTTTCATTTCTGCCTTTGGTATCTATCGTTTCATAACCGATCTAAGCTTGAACACTATGCCATATCCTGTAAAGTTACATATTGATGAACTTACAACTGCAAAGTTTTATACGGTTATTGTAATATAAAAAATTAATGATAAAATTGATTACTTCCATATGACACAGTGAAAACAAACAAGCGACCAAAGTCCGACAGTATTTTAATGCATAATGGATGATACCGGAAACACATACGCAGAGGATATAACGACTATGAATAATAAATGTGAACACGTCAAGCATACATGAATAATTTCGAATGCTTGCTCTCATAATATTTGACGTAAAGTTACTAACACTTTTGAATTCGCTCGTTCCACTTCAGTCATGAGAGGAATCAATGTACAAACTAAAAAAGGTTAAAACGTTTATAACTTATGACAATAAACCTCCAGCAAATGTCAGACACAAATAGTTTAACTTTTTTCTGCTATTTACTCTACCATAAAGTAGTTTCCAAAAATGAGTCGAACATGGAATTTTGTAAACATATCTTACTTATTTTCTTGTTATAGTGTTGCAAACTGCTTCCTTTAAAATATCATATTCGGGAGGACGTCCGGTTCGAATCCGCGTCCTAGCATCTAGATTTGGGTTTTCCATGGTTTCCCCCAAAACACTCCAGTTGAATGCCGGGATGCTTCCTTCAAAAGGGCCATGGCCGAATTCCTTCCCATTCCTTGTCCCCAGTCCCCTCTATTGACCTCGACGTCGACGAGGCGTAAAGTCATAAGTAAAAGAAACCTAAAAATATTTAATTTGTCTTGAATCACGCAATAGTTTCAACAATCGCTATGAATTCTTGGTTTCATAAGCTTATAAGCCATTATGTGAAATCATAAACTTTTAATTTTATCTCTGCACTTTTTGCTACGTAAATATATTTTCTTCTGCATTTCCTAAAGTATGCCGGTTTTTTGTGTTTACTATTTAAATCTATATACATTTCAATTTATTTATGGTCTAATTTATGTGTACAAATAAGTGATTAGGTTATTGTTATCATAATAATATTAAAAAACTGAAATAAATATTTTTTGTTTCAGGGATTATTATTATGACAGGTAAGTTCTCAGATTCGACATGCCGCACCTTGCCATTAATTATACTGTTGAACTATGGATTGTGCAAAAAAAAAAAAAATACTTCTAGAACTACTGCATGCAGATTTAGTCATTTGGTAAGTAGCGCTTAGACCATTCTGATCTTTTTCTATTGGTTTGTAAGAAAATTGTCTAAGCCTCTGAAGTCACAAAGGTCGTCGTAATGTCCCAGAAGTGCCCCAACATGCAAAAAAGTTAGCTTATTTTAATAACAGCCACCGCATCTTTCTCAACGACCGCAGACTGGCAAATTATAAACACTTAGATACGGTTCAGAACTTTTCGTAAAATATGTGATTTCAGTACCAGGAACAATGAAGAATACATGCCGCTTACTTATGTGAAAATACGTGACAGTAGGGATAACTATGTAACTAATTCTGGAAGATTCTTGAAGATTCCAAAAACATTAGTACACAGTGGAGACCATCGCAACATCAGATTCAGAAAATTGGTTATAATGTATAAGCATAACATCTAATTTATCTCACTGCCTCCCATATGATCGTGTATAACTACAACTACCTGCTGACGAGTTACGGATAGTGTTCCGTTCAATAATTATTTCCTGGCATTAACTTTCGTAACAGAATAACTTAGATACGTGACTACTTCTTGTGTCACATCAGTTAAATACTTTTCAGGCTATTAATTCCTTTCTTTCCGCAAAACTTGTCTGAAATGTTTTTACAGTTAAAAACGTATTTACCCCTTCGTCGAGTTATGGTCATTAATTAGATTTTCAACAAGCTAAGCCCGAAATGCTTTTTCTCCTTATTCTCTTAATCTTAGTAAAATATTACTAATTGTATGCATATTATTTATAAATGATTTTTACACCTAAACATTTTTTTATAATAATAATTTGCATATCACTGAATAATGCTTAATTAAATCACTGTGTTGATAGTAATGTTTATTGTATTGTGGATTGTGATTTTCCATTGTATTGTGAATAACCATGACGTTGTCGTAACTGAAACATTTTAAGTTGTGTGCCAGTATTTAATTGATGGAAATGATACCAACGAAATGTATTTTTTAAATAATTGTCAAGGAAACAAGTTTGTCGAAGAGTCTCACAGAAGGAGACAGACCTTTTCCCCAAATTTTATAACATCTGCGATTAGTTAACTTGCTAGTGGATTGAATGGCGGAAGGAATAGAGAGTAATTCCAAGGGTGTAATTATTCGAACATTGACATAATTCGTAATGTTGCTTGATGATCCGGAAAATTATGTTTATAGAATCCAAAATTTAATACGTAACCTATGTTGAGAATTTGTAAGTGTGACTTTAATACGAAATTTTATGTGAACAGATATATGTCTAGTTGTAAGCATTCTCATGAATTTCCTTTTCTCTAAGTGGCTCTCAGCTGTGTGGGCATCACCCAGGGATGAAATCAGACGAGCTGTTATTTTGGCTGCGCATACGCTCGATGGTGAGCAGAGGGAAGCAATTTAACGACGCAGCTGTGAGCGAAAGAGTTTTGTTTTTGACGTTCAGTAGTAAAGTGTTGAGAAGAGCAATCAGTAAACCTGCTCATAGAGTGTTTCCTTTTCTCTATGGTGAGCTTATTATAAAATAAGAATACTTGGCTGCAGAGGAATGTAAGTGAAAGCTATAAAATAAATCGAGGTTATTCTTGTTATAAATAACCACCCAGGAAACCAGTCGTATAACAGACAACAACCACACTTATAATATAACAGTGGCTATATATGAAAGGATAGAACCACATTGTACTGTAACTTGACCTGTAACAGGTATAGAAAAGTAATCCTGTACAATCAACCAGTATATATAATAAAAATAACATAGTGTTTACAGAGGTGAATAACAGGGGAAGTGAGCATCAAACGTATTTCTCTGAGTTGCGAGGATATAGATTCGAGTCTCGGACCAAATATCCAGGTTCAGTTATTCATTGTCTCACAAAACCCTACCACATGAACCACAGGATAGTCCTTTGAAAAGACAATTCTCAAATTCTTTCCTGTTCCTAGCTCCTCAGACTCTTCAGGTTTTACGAACCTTGACGTCAGCGAGCGATAAAGAGCCTGTTAAAAAATTAATGAAAATAGCGGCATGTCTGGAAAACTGAACAGTAAATAAAAATGCAAATTAATTTGGTCAAATATTGTAAGATACTAAATTAGACTAACGGGAAATGAATTAAAGTATAATGTGCTACAAGCAGAAGAACATAAAACGGAATATTCATGGTTTTGCGAAATACTATTGACAAATACCACTACAGTTTTTTTTTTTTGAACATTAAAGCCATAAGAGGAATGGGGTAAGTAACGAGGAGGCATTTCGTTATGAAATTTTGAAAGAACCATCCCGGCCTTAACCTGATATATTTGTGGGAAACCAATAAAATCAAAACTGGATATCGGAGATTGAACATTTATCATTCCAAATACGTCACGTTTTCAGAAGAACAGCCAGCGAAAAAAAAAAAAAAAAAAAAAAAAAAAAAAAAAAAAAAAAAAAAAAACACTGTTGGTACTCTTTTGGTTATCCGGAAGGAGCCACGTAGATTTATTAAAACACAACGTCCACGCCATCTTGTTGTTACGTTCATGATGAAATAATCTGGAAATAGCTACACACAAAGTCAGAAGGATGTATGAGGCTGGTCGACGGGAGTACCCGAGCTGACACTTGTATCTCCATCAGAGACCCCACCCAAACCACCCACTACCCGGCAGCCGCCCCCTCCCCCCACGGCAGTATGCGAATTATACGCCATTATAGCGGGGATGGCGAGACATAACGCGCTTCGCCACTCATTAACAGTCCCCACGGGGAGCAACGCGGAAGTGGCAAGGCCTTGGTTCAGGCTGAAGACACTTGAAAAACCTGGCTGTATAGAAAATCACCCAATACCACCAGCAACAAAACGAAATCGGTAACCCTAACGATTGAGCACCGAATGGGCACGGTCGTAGCACAGCGAAAGCATCGGGGCATTACTGAGAGACCATCATACTCTGACGATAACCGGAGTCATTGGTTTGTTTTAATAAATCTACATTGCTCTTCCAGGAGAAACAAGAAAAATCACGAACGATCGCGGAAGTCTATTCAATCGCAAGTAAACACTTGCTGCTAACAATGAGCTGTCCACGTGCCGTGTTCCTCTTCTTTGTCGATAGAATGCTTGGCGTACCAGAGTTGACTGAAAAGCTAAGTGGTGCGCTGCGATCGTTTTCCGCTCGGCTCAGTCGCAAATAGAAGTGAGGTTCCCAGCTGGTGGAAGACTCCGCGGTATTTACTTCAAAGCCTCCGCCGCCTTGCCAGGTGCTGGCCGCCGAAGACTGACAGGCTGGCACGAGGCGTCTCACAGCAGGATGCAATTCATTCGTGCTTTGCCTTTTATATTCTCTCACCTTGTATTTAGAAGATAGCTAAACCTGTACGGTAAGAAATTTAAATTTATTTATAGAGGTAGGATCACCGACGTTCTGTGACATCATTTATCGCAGCTCGCTGGTAGTGTAAAAATCTTTGATAGAGGTTGCGACCTTTTACAAATCATCCTCCAGTAATAACGCAGAACCTCTTATCATGGATACTGTTACTCTCGCCATGATAATAACTGGACTGAACAGGGTATTTCATAGGCACTGAAGAAGCCAGCAGTGATAACTCGTGAAGACAATATCCCACAAAAACAATTCTTGTAAAACTGGGCCAAGTCTAGTTGTTGCATAGCCCCCAAAAGTTATGACTCTCTACGTCTACACTTTATAGTCTGTATTCACTTCACTTCATTTTCTGAAACATAATTGTTTCTCTAGGTGATTTGCATTGTTGATTTAAGATTAAAAAAATATTCTGGGACTTTGCCATTATAAAAAGTATAATATGTACCTGTATTATTTATTCTACAACTTGTGAAATCTTGACTTTTGCGTATGATTAAAATATATAAAGCAAGACATTTAAAGTATTTAAATACGTTTGCTAAAACATATAATGAATATTTTTTTAAATTTCAAATCAACGAGATACAACATTGAGATACGCATACAAAGTGAAGTGAATACACACCGTAAAGTGTAGACTTAGCTCAGGACAAGATCTCATAAATTTTTGACTCTGAGCAACCACGATACTATTTTTTCAACAATTGTTTTTGTGAGATGACATTTCTGTTTTTTGTAAGTTGATTCCTTATTAAGAGTCATCGCTCAATTGTGTTTCATGAGAAAATCGGTATTTAGGGACATTTCAGAATTCAAAACATCAATACACGTGTGTACACGTATTTTCATACGTGCTACCAACAATGCCAACGCTCTCTGCAAACAAAGGATGTGCGTCCTATGTGAGTAATGTCGATTTCGCAGGTTTAACTGCCACCATTAGGAAAATAAAGGTAATTTCCCAATTAAGCAGAGGAAAAAAGTAAAATTTAAAGTATTAGTTAATCTTACTAATCTCTATTCACAAGAGAAATATGAGGCATACCTCATCCACAGCAAAGCAATTAATTAGCAAATATGTGGTGAAATGATCGAAGTTAGTAGTTGCCATTCAATAAATACAGGTAAAATCACCAATACTGGGCTTCTCTAATGATTTGGGGGTGAAATAAAATTATCTATTTCTAGGACCACAGGAAGTATAATGGAAGTATGGCGTCGCTGGGTCGTAGTCATAAAATATTCAACTTTACTGGCTTCTAAAGACAGGACAGGAAGGAAGTAAAATTTAAGACATTAGTTAAATTTTGTAAGCTCCGTTTATATTGTAACTTTTAAGGCAAAACGAGTTTTCAAATTTGGGGTAAATATATACGGAAATGTAGGGGATTTAAACTTTTTTTTATAATCGAAGGGTGGTAAAATTATGTGAAATTTGTCTTTGAATAACATCCAAACTAAGAACAGGAACGAATCAAAATTTAGTGTGTTTGTTAAGATTGCTGATATCTGTGTATAACAGAAATTTGAATCATGTTACTTCCCTAAGACCGAAGACATCTGGATACAAAAATGCTCTCAATCTCTTAGACGAAACGGTAGGCAGTGCCGCCGTTGACTCGAATTTGTGGGTACGCTGAATGAAGACGCTCCAGTTACAAACATCTAGCCCGTTATAATAATTCCGTATGGTCGTAACGAAATGGTGACTGGGTTTCTATTGGCTGCGCTTTCCGTCCCTGTCGTAGTAACCTTAATCTAACCCGACAACTCTACCGGGTACAGGGAACCTACAGTTTAACGTGAAATCCGGAAGCGTTCTGGCTTACTTCACATTACGCAACGAGCTGTGCTAGAAGTGAAGGTCGAGTTAAAGGCCTTTGAAAATCCCCACCGAGTCAGGGATTCGAACCGAGGACCTTTCCATCATCAGTCGGACACCTTAACCACCTCTATCGCTCTACCTACCTCCGTTGGCGAGTGGTAGCGGCTGAGTCTGTTGTTGCCGATTTGTCCCTCCAGGAAGCAGTTTCCAGAAATCTCACAAAGCGAATTCCTCTATAATTTCTTCATAAAATCCACAACCAATTTTCTTTCCAGGCTATACCGGCGTGTAAATACGATGGAATCGCCTATAGTTCGCTGTTATACTTACACCCCGCTTCGACGGTGCACTGTGCAGTCTTCGTCAAGTTCTGGTTTTCGTACAGACAACAGGATGTGATGATGAGCTCAGAGCACTGTGTTAAAATGTCGTCTTTCTATGACTGCCTCTGTCGGCAAACCTTGGAAGATTCTTACCGATACTTGCCCAAAATCTTCTACCAACTCGAATGCCATCATCGTCTGATCCCTTCAAAAACAATTACATGTTTCTACCAAACCTGGAGGTTTACTTCTAGTAAATATCAATTTCTGAAGATATTATTGTTTTTACCAAGCTAAGTTTCCAACAAATTGGTGAAATTAAGAGACAAAATTTCAAATTTACAGTTAATTTATACGAGTTCTGAGATAGGTGGAGATAGGTAAAGGGCCGCTGAATCAGTCGGTAGTGCATCTACAGATCTTCTACCTTGCCATGATATGCTATTATAGGTGTGGCGAGAAGTATTGGAGGGCGGTCTCAAGCTCACCGTTACCAAATCGTGCACATAACAATTCACCTGTTAGCTTATACTTTATAGTAATAGTTTGTGCGTTGACACTCTTGCTTGGCAATACAGGACGCTCAGGGTTGCCATTTACTGGTATTAAAGAGAGAGCGATACGCGAGAATGTTCCGAAATGCGGCAACAGCGCGATTGTAATCACCCACAAATTTCCCTGGCAACAGCTATAGGTTCTCACTTTCGAAGTCTCCCGCGGCATCCTAACGCCGCCTAACA
Source organism: Vandiemenella viatica (assembly GCA_031002005.1). Taxonomy (NCBI): domain Eukaryota; kingdom Metazoa; phylum Arthropoda; class Insecta; order Orthoptera; family Morabidae; genus Vandiemenella; species Vandiemenella viatica. The sequence goes on along the minus strand of JARYHS010011408.1, from coordinate 57,547,887 downwards.
TGGTGACATTGGTCACCAAATAATTCACTTCGTTTGCTTGGCTGAGTATTTGCAGCTGTTTACAGTGACCTGCAGTATGCGTTAAAAACAGAGAAAAGCAGGATGGCCATTACTCTGAAAGCAGAAATTATTTCCAGGCAAGATCATTCCAGGTGTTCAGAGCCGACTTCAATTTCGCCTGTCGAATGGATGAAAAATAGAGGATACGCTGCACCAATCCAAGAGAACGTAACGCGCCGAATGAAGACTGTGTTTATGACTAACATTCAATAATTATACTGGCTTTTCATATTGTTTATACATTCGCTGTTCCCCTAACATCATCTAGACAGCTCTGCGGGAAACGTTCAGTGAGTTATGTTCATACGATTAAACTTTAGGTCAGCGATTTCTTAACATTTCTTTCCCGTAACCCGTTTTTTTTTTACAGGATACGTGTTTGTGATTCAACAAGAGGTTATTGCCTTATTTTGAGAAGTTAAACCTTATTTGGACGTCAGTATCATTTTCATGTGTTTTATAAATTACTTATAAGCCTTAGGGCTATATGAAATTGTCGTAAACAGAAATAAAACATGAAGATGAAAATAAATCAAATTATTAATGTGAAGTGTGAATCTCTTTTTTTCTAACTAAAAATTTTACGTTTGGAGGAAAAGATGATAACTCAATTCTCAGGTCCCTTCCGACTTCCATTCTTATTCTAGGTTTATTATTTTAGGAAAACCAGTATCGAAAATCTAGCTTCTCAATTATAACTCGTGACAAAAGCCATCTGAAATTTTATAGCTTTTTCTGTTAAAACTGGATACTCGGGGCAACACTTTTTTTTCATTAGCGCTTTACGCCTCGTCGACGGCTAAGGTCATTAGAGGCGGGATGGGACTGGGGACAAGGAACGGGAAGGAGTGATTTGGGGAAACCATGGAAAACCCAAATTTGGATGCCCGCGCCCTCCCGAATGCGAGGCCAGAACGTTAACCGCTCACCCACCACGCTCGGTCGGGGAAACACGACAGTAACAAATGCATTAGTTTTATTCTCTTGTATAACTGTATCTTTGATTGATGTATCGCACGACAGTTCAAATATAGACATACCATCTTAATCCATGAATTTTGTCTCGTATTTATCGTTAAATGTAAATTGATTTTTTATTCATTCTTTGTTGCTGTTGATTGTGGAAAACATTCCTTCGTATTAGTCTCCATGCTGTTGCAATCTGAATAAATAAAGAATTGAGCAATAAATTTTTTTGAGTAAAATGGAGAACTAATCCATTGTCTATCAGTGTCTATCATGTCTATGACTTTTCCAGTGGTTAAACGAGTCTGGAGCGCAAAATGTTATCGACAATGTATTTATACGCTCATTTTGAATACCTATAGAATGGGCAGCGACATTAGATATTGCAGCATGTGTGTCTATAAAGTTCGCCGAGGCTAATTTCCGATCAGTCTCATCGACGTTGAGATACCTCTATTAAAAGGATATGAACTTCATTTTATTTTATTGTTTGCTTGGGTTTTGCATGCCCCTACGTACTTATCTACAGTCTACTCTTAATATTATGATTCTGAAAAAAAAAATCATCTATCAATTGAATAAAATGTTCCGATTTTAGTTTACTAACACATCATTACGAGGATTTAAATATTACAGTTTACCAGAATCATTATGATTACAATACTATCTGCAACAGATTTTATATACTTCTACTACCGAATAGATTAGTATGTTACAGCTATCTCCTGTGTAAATTACATTCAGAATTACTTTGTACTATTCCTTCCAACTGGATTGCTACTCACCATTGTTTAATTTTCCTGTTTGTTTTATTTGTGTTGTTAGTTTATGATAATTGGTGTTATATGTTATTTTTTTAAAGGATCATTGCTTCATTTTAAATTAAAAAATATCGATTTGCTAAATTAAGAGATTTCCATTCTTAGTACATATTTTTAATTTTCTCATTATTTCAGTCCCATCTTTTCACTTTCTGAGTTTACAAGTCTATATTAGTTGGACATATTTATGAAATTCTTCCAACGTTAATTGTGAGAGCTGGAAGTTTCAACTGTCTAGTAACTGGTGCCAGATATGGATTACATGTTTATTTCATTCTCTGTGGAGGTCAAATTTTTCATCAGTAAAATCACAATTTTGTTTAATTAATTGAGTAACTATTCGAAGTTTGAAGGCAACGATGTAATATCAGATAAATGAACCAATAATTATTGGATGATTAAAGACTGATTCGGGTAAGGCAACTTTCAATCAAAGTAAGGTCATTTGGTGCCAGAGGAAATTTTTGAGTGAACTGTTGTTCTTAGTCCACTGCTTTTGGTAATCGAAATTAATTGTGAACTTACAACACCATTTATATGTTAGTTTCCATGAACCATGGAATTTTTCGAATTTATATAACTGAGCATTATCGAGCTTTGAGCGCTGTATGTTAACCCAAGTCTTGCAAAATGTTGTAAAGTTGTTGTGTTTCTCCTCTTTTTTACCCCTTCCCACTAACCGTTTATCCTAATAAATAACTCAAAATAATCATTCAGCTTTTTAAATTACAAATATAAACGCAGTAAAAATGTAATAATTAATAATAACAACCTTCTACAACCATTCTCTGTTTTATTGTGTATGTACCAAACATATAGACCTTTCAAACACGCCTTCCTCTCAGCAACTGTCAGTTTTTTCACAACATAGATAAAACAGTGAAACTGTGCCTGAATCTCCCTCAGATGCCCCATATGTACGTCAGACCTCCAAAATGATGGCATAAAAAGTAATAGCGCAGTACCTTCAAACCTTTACAGTTCCACTAGTCAGGCGAAAGCCAACAGCACGTTTATAACCTGATTATGGCCTTGCTCGTGGTTGGCTGTTCCTCTGATAAAACCTTACGACCAGTGCGTCAAGTGATAACGGCTATGAATCTGGAAATCTCCAAAATCTTCCAAATAATCAATAGTACCAACGAGCTTCAACTATTATTCAACAAGAATGAAATGGCACCTAGTATATGTTCTCTGGGTAGGAATTGTTTGCTAACGTATTTTTGTCTTTGAACCTATCATTAATTTCAAGTGCAGACAATCATTTCATACATCTCCATGATAGTAATTTCTTGTAATGATTTTTTTTTATCTGTTGCACTTTTGCGTGAATAATCAACGCTGTTTCGCAGGTCATGAAAATTTCTGCGAACTACAAAGTTTCAGTTCCAAAGCTATCTGATCACTTTGATGACGCTTGGCTTTAAGCAATGATGATGACTGAGCTTCGTGGTTGAACAGTCACGCCCTGGTCTCGTATTCTGGAGTTACACGGGTTCGAAGGCCTGTTGAGTTTTTCAGATTTGGGTTTCCCAAATCATTACATGCGAATGCCGAGATGGTTCCTTTAAAATGACAAAGCCGAATTCCTTCCCATTCCTTGCCCGCAGACGTTTCTCGCCTGATGAGGGGTAAAACCAGAACCAAAAAAAGTAAGTTATGACGAACACTAGTGCGCTATAATCTTTTATGTTAAATATGTCTTTCATCTCCTGCTTCTTAATTAATTCGTCTTTGAACAAATTCGACGACTAAAAATAATGGTTTTAATCATTCGTTATCAGCAATCCAATTGAAGTAATGCTAACTCAGCTGGGTAGTTATGTGAATTTGGCCATAACAGAAACGCAAAAAGTTTATAGTCGAAAAGTGTCGTTTTCACTCGCTTGCAGTGATTTTAATGAATCAACAAACCAATAAGATTCACGGAATACACTGCGCTCACATAGTGCTCTATTATCGATTGTTACTCGTTTCTACTCGAAGTGAACACTGGCCTCTAGGAATTCTCACGAGTCATGTCGTATTTACAGTACCAAATCTATACTACGTCCTAATAAGTCAATTATTAATATTTAGATTATTAACTAATGTCCTAAAAGCTATTCCGATACCAATCCTTGTGGCTCAGAATATTTAAACAGTAAGTTTGGAAGATCTTTTTAATCAGATGGAATCGAGGACACAGTAATTCTCTAACGTAATGTACATAGACACATTAGCAATCCGTTAACTTTATAACAAGTTTATCAGACCAAAGGTGCGAGGAAAAGGGGAGAATTTGGGAGTGGAGTGGAAGGGTGGCAGTAAAAAGATACGTAAAAACTGTTTCTATAGCAATCTCTTGTTTGGTATGTTTGAGCTCTGTTTCAACGTAAAGTCTAGGAAATTTATTGCCATCACATTATGACATTTATACTAGGCAGAGATCGTGTCATGCACAGATTTCAGTAGTTCCCTACTGAGAGAAATATCTAGTAAACTATTGCGGGGTAGATTCTGCATATGTTATTTCTCCTACATTGTGCAATAAACGAGAAGATTCAGTAGTTTATTCGTCAGAGACACTTCAGAAAAAATTATCGATGGTGATATGAATGTCTTCTTTTCTTTTTTATCTCGATGCAATTAATTATTTGTTTATAATTAATAAGCTATAATTCACATATCACTAATAATTTTTTGCTGTTCCAGATGTTCTTAGCAATTATAAGTAAGTTTGCTTCCACTTATATTGTATTCAGAAAATATTTCATAAACTTTCTTTCTCTCTATTCCTTAGAACCATATGTAACAGATGCGCTGTTGAAGCGATAAATATACTTAATTAAATTACGTTTAGTTTCTACTGGTTGATTTATAAACATGCAAGTAGTCTTTGCTTCATATCTGATAGCAGAAAACATCTCTTCGAAGAACCCCCACTGTTGCTTATCAGCAGAACGCGTTGATTGTGTATTTTGCAGAAACCGTTTCTCATAACACAGACCTGGCAGAAACACAATCCAGAGATCCTGAGCTGATGAAATCCATGGTACCAATGAGGATAATCTAAACGTTATTTCAGACTACGTATACTGCGAACAGGAAAGCAAATTTTGTTAATTAGGAAACTTAGAATTTCTATTGTTCACAAGTATTTGGCAAGCTCAAGGCAATCTGCATTAAATATCAGAAGAAAATTCGATTCGGATAGTTATTCCTCTGTTAACGAGGAGGGGTTTTCAGTACATTACTCTGCTATTCAATGAGCATAGATGACTGAAGCTGGCCAGAATTTACAGAGAGTAAATTAAAAACTTGTTACATCTTTATCCCTGTTGCTTACTGTATTCAAAAAATTATCGTACATTACCACAATTGTAATCTTAACCGATTCTGTCTAAGATCCCCAAACTCGGAATAAGAAAGAAAATAAAATTAGTTCGGTTCAAATTTAACTAAGTAACATCCGTTCGCTAAACCAGAGTTAAAGCATACATATTTGCCAGAGTGTATCTGACATACGTTTAACAGTATCATAGGTAGTATGATGTAAATAGCTCCACTTGGCATTCAAAAGTAACAGATATATCACGTAGCGCCTACACATGTAGATGAGATACAAATTTCTTTGATTCATACTCAGATTGTATATTTTTGGTATCCAGGATAGTTACTTTAAAAATAAATACTTCTGATGTGGTTCTGAGTCTTCCTCTAGCGCTTTGTAACATTTAGAGTTGTCACTTCTCTACCAGTCTCAGAGGCTGAATAAATCTTTTTCCTTGGAAGGTAAGAAGCTTTCATAAAATGTAAAGCGTAGGGAACTTTATTCCCCTTGCTTCTGAGTACAGAATTTCTTACAGCTTACCGCAGATATTCACCTTGCCCTACATACAGACAGCACAAACTCATTGCTTGAGACGACATTTGATGTTTTCGAAGACTCGATACCAAACGACTTGCATTCAGCTATTTTATAATTATAAATTTACAATTCTTCTATTAAACTGAAGATATTAGACAAGATACAGTACACTTAATCAATTTACATTCGCGTAGACAGAAAAATATTTATCTTTAGACAATGTGATACAACGTTTTACTGTTCACTTAAATGTTGACTGCAAGGTATTGATGTATGATATATTTAGGTTACGTTAGGATGATTACTTTGGCTTGTTGAATCAGCTGTTGTTAGATTTATGTACTTTGTTCTCCAAAATTCACTGAACAAAGCACCTGCTACGTATCGTTTGTGTTGGAACCTGAAGTTAAATAATTGTTTCACACAAAATTTACTGTGTAACGTGTGATAAGAACACAGAAATTTGAATTTGGCAGTTTCTTAATCATCAGACAGGATTCAGTTTTTGTAGTGAAGTGTTCAACACATAGTGGTAGGACTTCAATGACAAAGGTGTTGATGCATACAGTAATAGATACAATACCTGTCATGTTTTACACGGAGATAGCGCAGAGGGTTTTAAACGTAGGTGGATAGTTCCAATATTGTATGCGTGTTGAAATTGGGTACAATTAAAAGATTATAATTTTAATCATTTAATTACAATTGATTACTTTCCATTTAATTCATTATTGGCTAATTTTTGGTTGAAAGAAGTATTTAAAACTGATTTTAAAGGCACAGGGGAATCTAAAAGAATGCCACAACCTGGCCGTTTATTACATAAAACCACAAGACTGACAAACGGACTATTAGCTCCATAAACAATATAAAAAATGCAATAAACTAGATCTGCGTCTTACATTAACGGTCGCTAAATTATGTAAACTCCTATCTCAAATTTGAATGAAATACATGTGGCAATCAGATTGAATGAAATTAGATTAACCTAAAAGAAATTACAAAATATGCATGAAAAAGAAGTATAAACACGTAACGGAATGTCTTATACCTAATGTTCCTTTTGGACTGCGACTTTTTGTTCAGTTTAAAAGTCGTAATTACAATAAGCGATTTTGCTTAGTATTGCTTTCATAGAAATCGCTCCACTATATGCGTTATATGGGTTCCTGGGAGTACCATACAAGCGAAAATAGTCTAATATCAGATGAAATTTGTTACTGTTACAGGGTAGGAGCTGTAGACACTAGCGGGTAATAGTGATATGTTTTCGGGCACAGCTTCACCTGAGGGAATGTATGATTCCAGCCATTGCTAGCTAAAAAACCTAAGTCTTTTTAATCTTGAAAATCTTAAAAACTGGACGATTATTCATTCTGCCATATCACGTCAGATCCGTCACCTCCACGGATTCAGACAGGAAGACCTCTTCTCCACGCTCCTGGTCTCCTCACCTCCATTTCTTCATGCGTCCTCTTCCAGTATCCGTAAATTATGGGGTGACTTGGTTTTGTATATCTTCCGGTTGTCTCCATCGTGTAAACCAAAATGATAAACAAATAGAAACATTTTTAAACAATTCTTTTATTTGCTAACTCATATACTACCTAACAGACGTTCTGATATTTTCGTCTAAACATACGTTGTGATTAGCTGATTGAATCGCAAAGGTTCGGAAGTGCTCGTTTTATTTCGAGAATAGATTAATCTTTGTGAAACGAATTCCTTACATCGTGCGTGAACAACAGTCGGTAAGACTCCGCACCTGACAGCTCGAGATGGATGTACGAAATTTCCAACACTGACCCAAGGGATTTGGCTGGCGCCCGCGTCATTCCATTCAACTTGTGTTTTTCCTGCAGAAATCCGCTCGGTCAGGCTGCGGTGGGTGACTCGGCCAAGAATGTCGATTGTAGGAATATCTCGACACCAAATAAGATGCATTGATTTTTATAGCACTGCCCATCTCACCATCTCAGTCTTTTAATAAAATGTATTTATGGTTTGGTTATCGAACTGTATGTATGGTTCGATTACAAATACCTTCGTTGATTATTTTATTAGTCACTATTTTTGGTGGAATTTTGTTGTTATATAATATGTAACACAGTTCATAACGCACGGAATTACGTAGTTACGCTCTCCAGACGACTGAATTTCTGTTTAATAAACAATTTTTTATTAAGATTGAAAATTATTGCAAATACACGAAATTATTATTTGTATTGGCAATCATTTCTCAAAAGTCTACATCGGTGTTCGTTTTGTATAGTGTTTGTAATTTCTACGCTCAGTTATATGTGGCTCTACGTATCCCTGTTATACGAACGCGACAGTTCAAGCCATTTAATACGCAACTGCACCTTTTGTAACATATGTTTCATTTCAGTGTCACTATATTTAATGTGTTCTGTGTCAAACATTTTTTTCTGAAGGTCTGATGCAATATACATACATCACATGATCTTTACTAGAAACCAACACTTACGGTACAATAAGATAAAGTGTCGGGGTTGTCAGCTGTAAATAATTTATTATTAATTTTATAACTATCATTTCTTCCTTAGCATAAATAGTAAATTAATGACCGGAATGAGGGTAAATAAATTAAATAAATATATGAGAACACGATTTAATGAAGTATATCAGGAAGTTTATTTATCTTAAACATTGAAACAGATGGTTTATTATTTTAGTGCAATTTGACTTTTGATTTTTATCATTATGAATAGAACATCCTGTTATGGGCAGAGGAAAACTAAGTACTATACACAAGTAACTGTATTACATCTCATTTCCAGTAAACGCCACAAGTGTGTTCGTTACAAAAACCACACACAAAGTGTTTGTAAATGTTACTTATTTTATATGAGGTGGAGTGTACTAAATTGTATTAGAAACAACAAGGCTTAAGGTAACATATATATGCATATGTAGTTACTAGTTAACATCGTGTTTTTTGTTTTGTGTATTTATTCATATATCTAATGTGGGGGTCTGGTGGCGCAGTGGTTAAGGCGTCTGACTGGTGATGGATAGGTCCTTGGTTCGAATCCCTGTCTTGGCTGGAATTTTCAAAGGCTCTTAACCCGACCATCACATCTGGCACAGCTTGCTGTGTAATGCGAAGAAATGAAGTCCGCCAGAATGTTATAGTTCGCATTCCACTTCAAAGCTTTAGTCTCCTCTAAGGTTAACAACCCTAATTGTAACAAGAATGTGTACATTTAGTACGCAAATTCAAGACAAACGAAGACTTAACGTTTTCGTATTTGGCCCAAACGAACATATATACATATGAAACAGATTTCAAATGAAAGTAAGTCAAATACATTGTAAAAAATAAACAAACAAAAAAAAAACAATAAACCGTTTTCTTTAATAAAAAAAATTGTTGGAAGATTAGAACTAGAGCAATACTGTTACTTTACTGATATTTTTGATTTTTAAGAAATAAATAACTATTATATGTACTAACGATTTCTCACTGAAAAACTTCAATGCAAAAATTTAAATTCTCTGTCGCAGTATTTGCGCTGCTGGTGTTATTGCTTCAGGATACATTCATCTTCTTTGTATGAATACAGATACATTAAAAATAAAATAATAGTTATTTTAAAAATATTAGTTAACCAGGGTTTGAATTAAAATGAAAGTTGTATTAACCTAATAAAAATTAAAGCTGTGATAAGAAAATGTAATCACAAAATATTGAGAATTGATATATGATTTTCTAAATCATCCTTTTTGCAGTAATGTACTATCAAACATATTTCCCCAACGTAAACTGAATTATCAAACTGCTTCCCTAGTTCACATAAACCAAACATTTTTTTGCACATTTTTGCTAAAATTCATCTAATTTACGGAAATTTGTCGAAAAAACTTATGGGGAAAATAAGAATTTCAAAACCAGAATTTGGCTATCTCAGTCTAAACTCCAGGAATTATTTAGTATTTTTACATGAATTTGTTTATCATCTTAGATATTTTTTACGTACTTTAAAACATAAAGAGGCAAGTAGATACAGTGACACATTTGTATCATGTTAAAATACTTTAAAGAGCTTGTAAGTTTTGACTCTCCATGGTTAAATACTTTAGGGGATTCTAGTAAATTGGGAAAATAATCACACCCGAGAGTCACTAATGATTTAATCTTACGCCGTCAAGTCCAATTATTAATTATCGAACTGTAATTGATTCTGAAGGGGTCAGATGGACGTGAAAGTTGAGAAGCCAGGCTTTTAAAGGTGGAGTGGGATATTTCGCTCGTTTCCTTTCCTCCCGCGTCCTTACTTGTTGACCTAGGCTAATGTTCTCACTTGCTGTTCTGCATAGGATCAGAAGCTGAGTGTCGTGGACTTGACTGAGCTGTAGGCACTTGGCGTCACTCGAATCGGTACATCGCTCACCACTCTGGAACGCAATCGCTCCGCGAGGCGCCTATCCTCTCTCTCCGCGCCGCGCCGCGTCGCTCGGAGCAGCGTAATATCCTCCCACGCGCTGAGTCTTATCCGCAACTGAGAGCTAATCCAAGTTAATGAAAAACAACTCTATTTCATAGTCTTCTACTTCAGAGGAGAATCCCTGTAACTATGAGAGAGTAAAATGAGGGGAGGAAGATAAAGGGACGGACTATGAAATATTACACTTTTGGTAGATTGTTGTGGCGTGGTGTTACCAAATTCTTCTCATTCTTCAACAAGACGGCAGTAGCTCTATTACTGTATTCTGTAGTCTACAAGCCGGACGGTATCAGATGCGAAGTAATACAAACTTACTTTAAACTTATTGCTACAATATATATATATATATATATATATATATATAATAATAATAATAATAATAAATTTAAAAAAAGAAACAACCTTAATGTCACCCACCAGATTTATATTACTGTTAATGATTTTTTATGCTGGTTTAATAGCTATCACGGCTGGTACAGCTTTCTGTATAATATGAAGTAAAGCAGAATTCTACCGTGATACGGATTCCCCCATTAGGTTAGTTAAGGAGGAAAGGAGCAGGATACCCAACTCTCAATACTAGTAAAAATTCGGTTTAATTCTAGATGGGGGTACCGCTGCCTCGCGACTGTTATAAACGTGACGTCATCGTGACGTCGCGTTCACGGACAGTCGTAAAAACATATATTGTGACCGAGCGTAGCGAGGTCACAATAATTTAAACAATATCAACATAAACTGATATCTCGAAGGTGGATCAGATGCAGGCGGCCGCAGATATCCGATAACACAAACAGATGTTCAATGTTTAAGGTGAAGCTCGCATTTCATCATCATCCGGCAGTGAACCCGCGAAGATTAGCAATATTGGTTGTGTTATCGGACATCTGCGGCCGCTTACCAGCGGCTGCCTGCATCTGATCCACCTTCGGGTTATCAGTTTATGTTGATATTGTACAGCTTTAAATTATTGTGACCGAGCGTAGCGAGGTCACAATATATGTTTTTACGCGGATGACTGTACGTGAACGTGACGTCACGTTAACAGTCGCGAGGCAGCGGTATCCCCATCTATAATTAAACCAAAAATTCCTCCTTCTGGAAGGGAGGGTCAAAATGAAATCCAATCAAATATAATACCGGAACTATACAAACTGACAGTATTGGGAATGTGGTTATATTTGAAACTTTTTTTTTTTAAACTGTTTTACGTCTCACAACAACGAGGTCTTTAGAGACGGGAGAGGATGGGGGGCAAGGATGGGGGCAAGGAATGGGAAGGAATTCGGCCATGGCCATTTGAAGGAACCATCCCGGCATTTGCCTGGAGTGATTTGGGAAACTATAGAAAACCCAAATCTGGATGCCCGGACGGGGATTCGAACCGCCGTCCTCCCGAATGCGAGGCGAGAACGCTAACCGTTACACCACCACGCTCGAACTGTATCATTTGATAACACGATGTCTTTTTCATCAAGAAATCCAATTAGTTACGGAAGAAATATAAGGTGATTCAGGAAGAATAGTAAATATTGAATGACGTGTAATGGACAATATTAATTTAAGAAGGTTGATATAAGCACGTGTCTGATTTCCATTCGTTTTGGAGATGCGGGTTCTGGAACGTTATGCATAAAATAGACCTTTTAAAATGATCAAGAGCACAGAAATACCTTATTGAAGTAATTTATTCATGCAAAAACACACGCATAATTTTACAAAAGTTTGAATTAAATGTTCGAAAATCTCACTGATACCCTCAAAAAGCACACCAAAACGTACTCAGAAGAGCTATACGTACTGTTGCGAAGAGAGCTGCAAATTGTACTGAAATTGATGGGGGATTTTCGATCATTTAACTTAATCTTTTGCAAAATATGCGTTTGTTTTTGCACGAATAAAGTACTTCAATCAGTTATTTGTGTGCTCTTGATTACTTTCTGAGGTTTATTTTATGCATAACATTCCAGTACATGTGCCTCCAAAACAAATGGAAATCAGACACATGTTTATATAAACATTTTTACTCAATAATATTCATACTATCACCTCCTTCAACATTCATCATACTTCTTGAATCACCCTGTAATAACATGAAATTGCACGAGACAATCAATTGGAAAGTAATGGAAATCATTTTTCCAAATACATATATTAGAATGTACAGTGTCGTTAAAGTTTTTAATTTGGTTTTTCGCCTTAGAGTAAATGAAATTCTACACTCTCCAGTGTGTATCATGGAGGCTGGGTGCGGCATCCTTACTGCGATTTTAGTTGATTTTCCGCAGCCATCTAGACGAATGACAGGGGGTCTTCATTCTCCGCCTCGTAAACAACACAATTGAGAAACAAAAAATACACTCATCATACACAGAACATAGTTACACATTTCGCAGATAGATAGCAACATTTTACTTCTTCCATTAATACTTGGTGTCAGCAAGGGCATTAGGCCTTAAAATTAGAGCTCCAAATTTTACCATGCCAACGATAAGTAAAACTCATTAAACGTATCCCCCTCCAAAATGTCGGGAAAAGTGGGCGCAGAAGAAAAAGAAGTTAAATGAAATCCTACAGTAACTTTACGTTCCTGTTGCTACTGAAAAGAGTGTATTAATTCAGAATTCCTAATCATTCGGGAATGGAAACAAGGTTATTACATAAAACAACATTCAATGTAGTTCAGTTCATCCATAGCTGCAACGAGTTACATTCTAGCGCTTCGACTTTTCTCTCAGCGTCTGTAACATCTGTGTAGGGAGGCTAGCCGGTTGAGTAATAGCCGTCCGCACAGGCGCATGAGTCAACGTCGTTAATTTGGCGTGCGAGCGGGCTGCGTCACAATGAAGGTATTCATAGCCGGCAGGAGCAGCGCACCTGCGGCTGGCGTGCCTCACGGATCCGTTCTCGGCCCGCTTGTCAACTCGCGGTGAACCCTGCCTCGCCGACGCTATTTTTAGGGCCAGTAATTGCCTATCACAAGGGACTGAATACAGCTGTGTGTCTAACGTGTATTCACGATGCGGCCTGCGACTGGATTCTCTTCGACTTCTAGAAACAATTAAACGTTTATCTGACGCTGCAGAAGGGCATTAATACGCTTTTAACTTTTGTGTTGCATAAAAATAATGAGTGCCATAGATACAAAGTTTTCCAGAATACGGAATCGTGAATAGTATATAGTATTTTTATTGTGGCAACCTAGATTATTGCTGTAATTAAAAGTAAATATACATTCAGTCTCATTCTTTCACGATCTGTAAAATAAAATAAAAATCGCTTGTTTTGGCACTGTAGTTTCTTGAACGTCAAATCAGTTACTATCAAATACTATCACCTACGCATCTCTATCATTTGAAAAGAATTTATGGGCGATAATTTGTTATATTGTTGGTGTAGGTGGTAACCACACCACCTCACAAATAAAGTGAAGCACCTAGAAGGAGGAACGAAATGAAACACGTTCTGGCCTCGCATTTGGGAGGACGGCGGTTCGAATCCCCGTCCGGGCATCCAGATTTGGGTTTTACATGGTTTCCCAAATCACTCCAGGCCAATTCCGGGATGCTTCCTTCAAAAGGCCATGGCCGAATTCCTTCCCATTCCTTGCACCCCATCCTTTCCCGTCTCTAAAGACCTCGCTGTTAGAGAGACTTTAAGCAGATAAAAAAAAAAAGAAACATCACGGGTCGAGAGGGTATGTGATGTTGTTTCAGTGATTACAAAATCTAGTAAAATTTTCAAATAACTAGGCAATATGAGATCAATTATCAGTATGATGTTCCATCCTCTCTGGTATGGCTTCATACACTGATACAGTTGGGAAGGGTGTCGCACAACCGATATATCCTCTCCTGAGGCGACCTGGCTACAACTGTTGTAACTGGTCCATTACATCGTGAATAGTGGCAATGGAAAAGAGTTGACGTCCGAGCTGGCCCCACACATGTTCTATTGGGGACAGATCTGAAGATCTTGCTGGCCACAAGGTAACTCATCGTCGCGCAGATAATTTATAGAGACGCCTTCCAAGTGTGAATAATCATTGTTCTGCTAAAAAATTGCACCACGATACTGTCGCACGAGAGGTAACTCATGAGGACACGGGATGTCCGTGATGTACCATTGTGCCGTCAGAGTTCCTTCGGTCACTACTAGCCGTGTCCCGAATTCGTACTCGATGGCTCCCTATACTATGATGCCTCTCCAAAAATTAGAGGAATGTGATTTCTCCCCAGTTTGCTGCCATACCCGCCGAAGATTGTCATCCGAGGAAGTGCAGAATCACGATTAATCGCTGAAAACAATGCGACGTGCGACGCCACGCTTTCGAGTCGCGACACCACTTTAAACGCAGCCGTTTGTGTTGCGATGTTAACGGCAGCACACGCATGAAACAATGGTATGGCTGCTGCTACTCTCTGACAATGGTGCAGTATGACACGTAACGTTGCAGGGAGTCCATTTCTGTTCTAGGATGTGAAGGAGTTACGATGTGGTTGGTGATTAATTCAGCGATCCTTTCTTGTGGTGGTCAGAGATGGTAACCGGAACCTTGACGACGAGTATGCCTGCCTCGCGTTCCCATGCTCTCCAGATTCTCACCACTATCGTATCCAAAAGCCCCACAAATATGCACACTGCGTGAGTCAACCAACGGCAAGATGAAGATCCACAATGAGGCCCTTTCCGAAAGTTTTGTCAGGTTCTATTAACACTATGTCACACGAGTACGCGGCATCTCCGTATCATTTACAGTGATCACCAAACATCTGACGCTGTTCACGACACTACCAGGCCTGGCCCTTAACACGATCGACACTAATGTACTCTGGTGGCCACTCTGCTTGTCATAGAGAATTGCAACTCCACTCATTTACATACTAGTCGATATCTGTACGAATTTACATTGACATGCGATTGTCTTCTGGGTGCCTCAATTTTTTGTACTACATACAGTAACAGCTACCTCAAGTGTTAAAATGAGTTAGCCAAATAGCCAGTGAAATCACAAAAATTGCTTATAACTTTTTTTTTAGCTGCCGCTGAAACGACATTTTGTAAAAACAATTTTTAGGTATAAAAGAGAACCTTAAATACTGAAAACATTATTTAATTACAGAAGAGAAACTACATTCAGTACTTAACTTTTAAAACAATTGTTTCAGAAGAGGTTTATTGAAAGAAAGTATACAGGTAGGTACAAACACCTAAATCGGATATAGAAATAATACGCAATAAAGTGTTGCCTTGTGTTGACTATCACAGTTTTTCTATCACTCTTGAAAGTCTTAAAAATTGCCCAACGTAGAGTATTCCATACAAAATAATATTAATTAGCATAAAATAAATCGACAAACGAGTGGGGTCCGCTATTAGAATTTTCACTCTCTCATCGATGCCACGCAAGGCTTTCTCAATAATAGACTAGACTCTTTTCTACATTTCCGAGAGAGTTCGCTTCGTTTGTACGTGCGCTCCGTAGATTCTGCTTCAATTTTCTTACCATGCACTTTGACATTTACAAATTATCGAGGTTTTTCGAAATTTAGTTCAATCGAGTTTGTAACGGTATTAAATCTTCCACCGCAGTGTAATTATCACAAATCAATGGTATTTTGCCCCAAGTCACCAGATCACCAGACACACGAGAAGTGCCCGTTCTCTAAAGACATTCGTAATTTGTCTATCCCACCAGTCGTTAGCCTTCCTCGCGCCGTTTGAGGGAGGGAATATGAATCGAAGTTCTCACGAATACTAGGCCGTCCACAGATAATGCCACTCGTGACGGATAAATACTTCACTAATTTTGTGCTGAAGAGATAAAATTGTTGTTTACGGTAGATAGGGAAAGTGCATTTTAGTTATTAACAACATACCTGAAATCACGATTGGTGTTGCTCCAGCCATTATGGATTTCATTATTACTCGTACTTTGCAAAAATTGTAGAAGTAACTGAAATCTGGAATATTTCAGAAGGAAACAGAATAGCGTCATAGTGCTACAATTACCGTTGATTGTACAATACAACATTCCTTCATACAAACTGAAATTAACTCATAAGTTCTCATTAAGTACTCAGATAATACTTGAAAACTATTAGAAGAGTTTCTTGTTTTCTGATTACTGCTTGGTGAAATGCATAGGTTTGGAAGAATATTTTATGAATTCGACTTTAAAATCGTTTTATTTCAACACATTTAATTGAAAACATATCTTCATCTGCTTGTACAAAGTTTGATAAACGGTGGGATAAATTTGTTTCCTACAAGTGGGCAGCTATAAAATGTAATTCTCCATAAACTACGGGGGTGTTTAATGGCACAGTTCGTACTTAAAAATTTGCCACGACACTTCTTTTAACATAAAAAAGACGAATTTTTACAGGTTACGCTCCAAACACTGAATAAGGTCGTCACTGATACACAAAATTCATGCCAAGAGCAATTCACCGATCTGTACGAAACTAAAACGAAAAAAATATTAAACATGTGTGATCTAGAATAGCGTTTCTCAACCTTTTTCATCAGCGAAATTACAAGAATAATTGTGCGGACCAATAACTTAATTGGACCTAATTTTTTACCTTACGTTATTAACCAACACTATCAATTATAACCGGGATGTACCCTGCTCCTGTAAATTCTGCAGCTACGATAAAACCGTTATGAAATTTTCGTTAACTTAATCCTTGAAGGAATGTCACTCCGATGCCAGCTGAAAACTAATTTTGCTATAACAACAATGCAGTTATATCTTCATATCCTCGACTGCTCGTTGAGATATTCATGGATTTTACGTAGCTTTGTTTATAGGTTTATGGCTTATGCAGAGTACGACTACAGCATCCGTTTTATGTGAAGAAGTTTTATTAATTTATATTTTTTTCGATATCTTTAATTTAGTTACAATTATATTTAAAATATTCTGCATGCCGACCACCCGTCTTGTCTTATTGGACCACATGTGGTCTACGGGCCAGAAGTTGAGAAAAACAGATCTAGAAGATAAGTGAATTTAGTATCAATAGAACTTTGTATGTACATTAGGAAGAGGTAGAGGAATTAAGTTTCTCTTATAACGTTGCTTCTGCAAAATTACAAAAAAATAATGTACATGTGCACACTCTAGTCAGAAAGAAAGCAAAACGTTGAAACACATCAGTTCAGACTCAGTCGAATGTTTGGAGTACATTAGCTGCAGTTCAAGTAGGTCCGGTGGTTTACTGAGTCTGAGGCTATGAAGTTGGCTCCAGTGACCGTATACACTACCCGTGCCGCAAACAATGCCACTGTAAACTATAAAAAACAACTAAACCGAAGAGTACGCTTTCTCAATTGGCGAGAGTTCAGAACTACTGTACAGACTCTTAGTCAATGCCGACTTTACGGGTTTGGGGGAAGGGTGGGAGGCATAAACTTTATTATACAAAAAGACAATCAGTCATGATCAAAACGTATTTCAATCTCCTGCAAATATTTACATTGAAGAAAATACATCTCATAAGTCTGTAGCACTGTCGTTTCCTTCAGATGTCCATAATGTTTTAGATATTTGCATGCTAAAAATCTCAGTTTTTATATATCAGAATAATTGCACTGAATTTTTAATTGGCTGCGTTGTCTAAGTGGTATGATGCCTGCTCCGTAATTTTTCGGACTCTGATTCACTACCCTAATATTATATATCGTAGACAAGTATTGATAAGCATTATTGTTATTTTAATTAGATTTCAATTTCATTTATATACTTTTATTGCGTGAAATAATATTTAAAACAAATCATATTATTTATAATAGATACTACAAATGCAATTTCGGCTAGAATACCAACATTGGCTTGTAATATTCCTTGCATCAAAACAATAAACTTATCAACAATACGTCAACATAATCCGTTGGTACACTCGTAAAGACTTCATTTAGAGAGAAAAAAACCGATTTTATGCCCACAAAAAAATGACACTGTAATGAATGTACTTTGATTTTTACAAGTATTATTTCATTCAATTAATGTCTGCAATTGAAGTTGAAATCAAATTAACACAATAGTGGAAACAGCATGCTGGTTGAGGTCACAGAAGACCAACTACCACACCTCAAAATGTAAATGTAAGTTGCAATATGAATCCTATCCTATTACACCAATATAAAAAAACGTTCTATATGATAATTCAAAACTGGTATGTAAATATAAGTTATATTATGCATGCTATAGATAGAATAATTTCGTTATATATAAACAAAACAAAAACATTTTTTCAAATTATAACTAATCGCATGTTACAGAAAGCATTGTACGCTGAAGATACCTCGACGATAGGCGAAACGCGTCTGAAAAATAAGGAATATCCAACAACAGTTGTATTGGCGTATTTACTAAATAACAATTAGTTTAACAAGCAACTATGGAAGAAATGGCTTGCAATTATCACATATCACACAAAAAAGTTTAAAGGTGTGGACGTAGCCAATCAATACTAATCGTCAACTTGTATCAGAAACATTCAAAACACTAAAAAGTTTAATATGAACTTAGTACTTGGGAACTAGCCTTTCGTATTTCGGAAATTATTACAAGGAAAACGTTGTAACAGTCATACGCACCGTTAATTTTTAAAAAAGTTAAGGAAATAAGATTGAATAATATTTATTTTGTGTGTAATGAATATAAATTGATGTTATAAGATATTAATTAGAAGTTTTTGTTAAGAATCTGTGACAACAAAGAAATAATATACAGGCTGACCATGCAGATTACATACATTATAATAAGAAGAATGAAAATGGATGGATGAAATTGAAGTAACTGAGTAAATCTTGTGGATCTGAAATTAGAAACGGTGCCGGTAGGGAGTTTCAGGGATATAAAAAGATAATGTCATATGAATAATGTGTACGGCTGGCGGACAAAGAGAATATTAAAGTTATTTAAATTGTGAAATGTTAATTGTTCATACTGCGTAAAGCTATGTATAGCGTTCAGTAATACAGAAAGAATTCTAGAAAGATTTTATAGTGTTATTGATTTTATTTAAAAGGAGAAATCGTGAAATTATTCCAGGTACAGCATAAACGTTAATATCAGGTGATAAGAAGGATGGAAAAGATTTATAACCTGAATGACGAACGTGGAATTACATCTTAGTATAAAAAGATGTCGAAACACCTATTTCATCCCTGGCAGAAGATGTTAAGGATCACTATAATGCGAAAGACTATTCTGTAGAATTATTTTTAATCGTTGTTAACTGACCAAAGAGATAATTTGAATATTGTTTAACTTGTATAGAAATGGTAAAAAGTAATACTTTATGTAAAAGAATTCTGAAGTGAGGGATACGTCGTAAGGTGTAGGATATAACGTGATTATCTGGAATATTAATTACAGCAAAGAAAATCCTTGGAACCAATTGTTGCGCCACCTCGATCGTTGGGGATCAGTCTATTTGTTTATGAGAGCTGACGTCAGTGAACCGACTGTCCTGGCAGCGATGACACAGTCCCCCGCGGTGGTGAATGGAGGACTAAGCGACAGGTGTTGCGATGGCCGATAGCGGTGCCTTCCGCCGAACGGCTCCCGCTGGCGACCACTAGAGCGCTGCCAAGAATGCGCAGCACGTGGGAAATTGCGTGAGAAGCGGCCTGGCCGGCACACTTCCATCCCCACCTCTGCTGGCGCTCCGTAAAATAAACTCTTGTTCTTGGGAGCGGCATTCCTGGTAAAAATAGCGCTCCGCCGCAGGAGAGGGAAGGCATACGTCGCCAGATACACGTCACCTCGGCGAGTCGTCGAGTACCGCAACACCTGCTCGTAAAATTCAAGTCCTCGGCACAACTTCAGCCAAAATGAAACCACTCGCCTCCTATAACAGCATCCTTAATGCCTCGTAAACAACAAATAGGTAAAATCGAAATGCGTATGCCAAAACGCAGGTTTTGAATGTATATATGTATATTTCTAGCTGCACTAGACAGATAAAAACAACATGAAAACCCATTATTAATTAATAAAAAACTGGTTCATGTATCAGTGTGTACTATATACTCGCGCGAAAAGTGAAACTTCTAAGTATTTTTTTGCGTGTTTTACCTGTGTATTTTTTATGTTTCTTTCGCAGTCGTGTGAACGAACGATACTGTCTTCATTTTTGACCAGTTGGAACATTTTCCAAGCTATTCTCCTAAGCAAATAAAAATTATTAAAATTTAAATCACGCAACGTTAGATTATAGAGTATTGCATTGAGCCTTAAACTGTATTTTGTAATTAGAGTTTTCATATAGTAGAACATCTTGAACAGATTTATCTGATAGCCGTTTTAACAATCAATTTTCGTTAACAACTAGCGTCTAATCCCGTAAAAAAGATGGGCATATACAGTTTTCAGCTCATAACTAAAATAATTTTTTATCAGCAAAAAAAACTTCATTCCCTTTGCTCTAAATCTGACTGAACGAAAATGAAAGCGTTTATCACACGCCCATTACTTCATTCACTGTATCGCATAAACGTGATTTCATATTTCTTTCTCTTTATATGACAGCTAGCTGAGAATATAATGAAACCATCCACATTGAACGAATATAAATAAATGAAAAGCAACTAATAAACAAAATATTTACAGTTATATATACATATATTGAAAAAGTAACGCGTAAAGCGAATAACTCGAAAAGGTATAGGAATAGTCACTGTTTAATATAAACGTAAGTGACAAGAGACATACCGTAAACATGTTGCCGCGAAAGCGTACATGATGATCTTTTACTGGCGCAGCTTGCATCAAACTGTCATTAAGGGCGCATGCGCGGAACTTTGCGGCGCATGCGCGGAACTTTGCGGCGCATGCGCGCTTAACGCGTAACTCATAATGCAAAATTCTGTCTATCGCGCCAAAAGAAGTTGCACTTCAAACTTTTGTCACTTTAATTGCCTTCATTTATAAAACTTAACCATGCCTTTTGACGCAGTTTCCCATGGCACTTATTATCACAATTTACGCCTACGAAACATACGCTGTTATTGTTGCATTGTAGCAAAGTTATCGGAGAATACATTTTGAAACAACGGATTAAGTAAGGAGTCAAGAATTATGTTGCAAATAGACCTACTCATAAGAATTCAAGCAATTAATTTTACAAAAATTGTATTTAACGAAAATAATTAAAATAATTTTGCTGTTTCATAAAATGTGAAGAATCCTCAAAATATCAAGTCTAACATTTAATTTAATTGCGAAGAAGCACACGTTGCAATTGGAAGTTTATTTTTCTTGTACCAGCCTACTTTTGGTTTTTACGCATTTTAATTTTAAATTCTTTTAGAGATTTTCGTAAATTATTGCGTTGATAATTTATTCCAATCCGTCAATCCCTAACCAACAAAAGAAAATTTCCCCTCACTCGCCGTTATGCCTGAAATCTAGTGACAGCTTGTGGTCATCATGGTCATTTTCTCCGTTTTATAACACTCTTAATTCTTCCACCAATTTCTTTCCATGACTCTTCACCAACATACGTCCTGTACACTACAAGCACTCTCTTCACCCTCCTCCTGTCTTCCATTGAATCCCATTCCAGTGCCTTTATCTTACTGATTGTGACAATTTCCGGAGTCTAATCTATCAGCCCTTCAATGCATCCCTTCCAACTGTCGTATTTGATACTCAAAAACTGGGGTCTCATACCATACCATCATATACGAGGAAGATTCATCATTGTTTCTGCATTAACATGGAACTGAGAAACAAAAGCTCCCTGTTAAATGACAATTCACCTTCCAGTAACTCAACGGTCATATGTTTATATCACTTTAGTTTATTTATTCATAAAATAGAATGTGCTAACCCACAACTAAAATCTAATATTTCATTTCAACACAATTTAAAGTTGTTAAAATTTCTTGTAATTAATAATTAGAATTGCTGCCATAAAAGAGTATAAACAATAGGTCTGGAGAGATGGGAGTGGTCAATATGGCTTTAAAAAAATTAAAAACGTGAATTTTTGTAAATAACAAAATTGCAATTTCAAATCACAAAAACTGTAATACGGAACGTTGATATTTAGACACGACTATTATAACATCGATATAGCGGTTATTCAGTTTTTGGACGCATCTTAAAACAACCACTGGTGCAAGGTTCAACTAATTTAGCCAGATAGCAATATTGGCATCTCTTGTAAGAATAACGACGAAATTGCTAACATGTCGAGAAATCGTGGAGAAAGTATAAGACGTAAGAACTGCGATCAACTTCAAAGTGTAGGTTTGTCATTTTTTCGTAGTGGAATTGAATATGCAAATATTTAAAAGAATTACATCAATTTAATTGGTGTTATTTGATTCCCAATCGAGTAACACAAGTAAAAAACGTGTGTTTAAACAACTGAATTCAGTTTTATTCTTTCACACGTGAAAGCTGCTCTTTTAACTCTGTTAAATGCAAGTAATTATTATTATTTTAATTTAATTGCGATGGAGCCAACGCTCCTTATAATTGGAATGTTAAATTCTTCCCCAATTTGCTATTCTGATTTACAGATTTTAATTTTAAATTCCTTAAGCGTTTTTGGAAAATTCTTCATCAGTACACTTGATAATTTGATCCAATCCATGACACCCTTACCAACAAAAGAAAATTTTCCCACTCTCTGATACAATAATCGAGCTCAAACTTGTGGTCATCGTCGCCTTTCCCCTTCCAGGCACTATTCCTAATTTTTTGACCAAAATCCATCCAAGTCCCGGCACCATCATATGCCCTGTACATTCCCAACACTCGCATCACCCTCCTCCTTTCCTACAATGAGTCCCAATCCAGTTTCCTTTACATATCGGTTACTCAATGGCTCCTGCGATAATTTCCACAAACAAATCTAGCTGCTCTTATTCGCACACCTTCCAACTCCTGTATATGATAGCCAAAATGTGGTTCCCAAACTACAACATCATATTCAACCAATAATCTTACCAAAGATTTGTAACCCAACTCCCTAACTTCTCTGGTACATCGTCTCATCACCCTCTCCAGTAAATGAAGGATTTTGTAACTTTTTCCTACCACCTTCCCTATGTGCTATGCCCAATTGAGTTTGTTATCAAATATTAGGCCAAGATATTTACACTTCAAGCTTTCACCAAGCAATTCTTACCCCACCCTATAATCATAATTAACCTTTAGTTTTTTATCTGTGTACCTTATAAGCTTTCTCTTCTTAGCATTTATCTTCATTCCATGCTGAGCTACTCCATACTAAGAATATTTTTCAATTTTAATATAAATGTAATATATAAGTTTTTAAAAATTTATGCGTTGTTGAAATTATATTTTTTTGAAATACGGATTGAGGATTATTGTCATTACGTTCAGAGTTGGTGTAGTAACTAAAATAATATTTATCCCAACAAAATATGATCCATTTTCATTACGATTTAACGATCGAGTTTGGCATGTAGCATCTAATATGTAGTAACACTTTGCTTCACTTTATGAAAGAGAGTGGATTCTCTGGATGTAATAATATGGTTTTTTATTAAGTTTTGGTTTTTTTGGCTTTTTTTAAAATAATAATACGAATAATGTAGTCAAATGTGTACCGATAAAGAGGTCAAAGAGTATTCCATTTGAGTCACTTTATGAATCTACTAGCCTCGTACCCGCGACTTCGTACGCGTGGATTAAGAATTTTTTTTGCCAGAATTAAATATAGTAAGTTGTTGGTAACGAAGGATTAGTCCCAAACAATATCAAGTCGGCATAATATGACAGGAAAGCTATCACTATATTATTCTACCGTCGAACCTGCCTCTTGAAGAGAATTAATTTCCAACATATTTCTGTCACTATTCGATAAGATCTCAAAATTTCGTGACTACAACTGTTAATCATACTGGAAAAAATATCCTGTGCCCTTCATACACATTTCCTTATAAAATTACATCACAACGATATAGCCATTTAGTCGTCAAAACGTAACAAAAAGACAGAGACTTACTTCCGTATTTATAATAATATTCCTGTGGTTCACACTCGAGGGATCATTATAACGTAAAAAAGTGTACACCTACAACATTGCAAGACTACCTACGATTTGCCTCGCATTGCGCCCCTAACTTTCTAATATCTACAGTTTAACATTCAATCCGAATAACCTACGACCCAGGCCTGACTCTTACGATGAAATTTTTTTTTTTAAATATTAGCCTCCACGGAGATTTCAACCGCAGACCACGACGTTCGTAAGCAAGCTCTTTAGCCACTGAGCTTCCAGCTCACTACACGGAAACACGGTCTGAAGACGTGCATATCCAACGTGTCTGTCTATCGCCGTATTTCCAAGTTATGAGAATCAATTGCCAACATATTTCTGTCACCATTCGATAAGGTCTCAAAATTTCGTGACTACAACTGTTAATCATACTGGAAAAAATATCCTGTGCCCTTCATACATATTTCCTTATAAAATTCTATCACAACGATATAGCCATTTGGTCGTCATAACGTATCAAAAAAAGAGAGACTTACATCCCTAATTATAATAATATTACTGTGGTTCACACTTACACACTGACTGCGAACAAAACCTGAGGGATCATTATAACGTAAAAAAGTATAAACCTACAACATTGCAAGAATACCAAAGATTTGCCTCGCATTGCACCCCTAACTTTCTAATATCTACGGTTTAACATTCAATCCGAATAACCTACGGCCCAGGCCTGACTCTTACGATGAAAAACAATTTTTAAAAAGCTTATCCCCGACGGAGATTTAAACCGGAGTCACGACGTTCGTAAGCCAGCGCTTTAGCCACTCAGCTGCCAGGCCACTACGGGGAAACTTGGTACGGAGTCGTCCACTTCCAACGTGTCTGTCTACCGCCTTATTTCGAAGTTATGAGACAAATGTGTTATTTATACAGATAATTTTTCAACCAAATGTAGACAGTATTTTTCTCCTTGTTTCAAAGGTTAAGTGTGCAAAGTTTCGTCCAGAACGGATAAAAACTGTGGATTTGTATGAAGAACAAACAAACCAACAAACAAACAAACAAACAAACAAACATACATTCATCTTTATATATAAAGATAGCAATGCACTAGTGGATTCTCTGGATGTAACGATATGTTTTATTGTTTTTTTTAGTGTTGATTTATTTGGACTTTATGCATATATTTTTTTAAAAAAATAATACGAATAATGTAGTAAAATGTAAAGCTACAAATAGGTAAAACAGTATTCCATTTGAGTCGCGTTATGAATCTATAGCAGTGCAGAAAAGACTAGGACGATGTTATGGGTAACGAGTTTTCGGGTTTATCATACACATTATAGTTTTTAATTAAATATAATTATAGCATGTGAACTAGCCAAGACATCTGATTTTCTAAAAAATTCAATGATTCTTAATATGTGAAAAACCATCTGTATCAGAGAGAGGAGAATATACTTATGTAGATCGCAGACAAATTCTCACACTTTTTTATTGCTAGGCAGTCTCAAGAATTGTCCCCACTTCTATAAAATTACTTTTTGTGGGGGTTTAATTTCTTTCTGTTAGTTGATCGCTTATCCTAATTCATATTTCGGTTCTTTTTTTCTGGCTGTTCTTCTTGAACATTAGCTACTGTTTTCTGTATATACCACTTTCTATCTTTACCATTTCTCTCCATTAGTTTTGGCTGAAATTATGTCTCAGATGAGTTAAGACAGCGGTAGATGATTTATCAGCATTTAGATCACTGAAGTCAGATTTAGTGAGACTCATTCGCTAATGCTATCCACACCGCAACGTACTCTGTCACACATGAGAAGAATGGGTACTCTATGCCAAAGTACTATTTAAATAGAATCCTTGGCTTTTGTGGCATTTAATATACTACGAAATGCTAAAACCGCACACTGTGTATATGTTTAACGACATTAGCTCAACAGAGAGTTTTTTTATTGGCAAGATAATACTGTCAAATCGATCATGTTTCTTAAGTGTGTTACTTAGCCGGCCTCGGTAGCGTAGGGGCTAGAGTGCTAGCTCCGCGTACCGAAGGTCGCCGGTTCGAGTCCGGTCGAGAGCATGGGTGTTTAGTGTTGTGTCTGTGAATGTATTGTCCGTGTTGTAGTGTCCTTGTGTCAATACTTGATAGCAACAAATCACATTGAGCTGGCTGTATGCCCCAGTAGCCGAATGCCATTAAAAAAAGAAAAGAAAAAAAAGTGTGTTACTTGATAAAGCGACTGCAGTCATGACGAAATTCAGTATATGACGAGATTCTTCACTTATATCATCAAATAGGACGTTAGCTGAAAATGTCTGTAAAAGAAATTGAAGTTACTCACTCTTCTTTCCCACCTTTAATTACCTCGATTTCAGTGAGGCGATAAGTTCTAAACAAAGGGGTAAAATTAGGATCGTGCTTGAATCGTCCAAACATTAAACAGATTCTCTACAGACCAATAACAAACCCTACACAAATATTGTATTTGTGTCGGAAAACACCAAATACTTGACAAATCCAATTTAGGTTTGAAATAAGTTTGAAATAAGTTCTGCCTGGAATAAGTCAATATTTTAATTAATATTCATATGGTTTTCACGTATTTACATTATGTTTCTCATAAATTGCGCAGGCTTGAAGCATATCTACTTTGCATATACAGTATGCCATCATACTAGTTCTTTGTACCGGTAACAAAAAATTAAACTGACTAATAACTACGTTCCATCTGATTAATAGGTTTGAAAGCTTCAAAATATTATTATCTTATGAAAGACTGTAATGTGATGTAACAACAAATCTATAATACCTTGAGAAATAGCGAGCAGAATATTCAAGGATTTGTAGCTTTAAAAAACAATCACCCAATAGTCAAAACGTCAGTCGCAACTTATGCGTACAAAATTTTTGCACTAGGTAAGTTCACCTTGTTACACATTATTATTATTTGAAAAATGGACCTTATCCGATCACGCAAAGCCTCGATTCTGATCATACATTTTTGTTAAGAATTTGTAAAATGTTTCCCCTGGGTAGTTAGAACCAGGGATTGTCAGTTCCTGGAGCAATGGAAGCTGTTTGAGGGTTGCCATCCGTGCGTGACCCGTGTATCTTACGTCATCTATCGTAGGTATAGTTTTGTTTCTGAAATGTGTCCTTTATGAGGCGTAGATCAGGGACCGTCTTACTGTTTGCCTAGCTGATTGCGGAATCCGCCTAAAAACCGCGTTCAGGACAGACGGGTGGTTCCATTGTACCTACCTAAGGCGCGCTCAACCCCAATTGCCAGTGTACGAATATGTACAGTTCTACATCACTGATTTACCGTAAAAACCACACTTGAATCAGGGTTAATACCTCAGACTTCATTGGCCCTCAGAGGTACTATATTTAGCGGACTCTGTGACATGTACACCATTTCAAGGTATGTTCCACCACACGAAGGCCGTGGAAGATGACAGGCCGTGAGATTCAGGCTGATGCGTCAGTTCGGACGCAGCAGAGCTGAAAATAGCGGGCGCTCCCGACAGGTTAGCATGTGGCGGCGGGCCTCATCGCCATTCGTCTGGCTCTCGTCTGAGATATGCCCACGCCGGAGTTCCCGTAGCTAGGACGCAGCGGCAGTGAAATTCAAAGACGAGAAGCATTCATTCTAGAACGAATAAGGACAGATGTGGGGAAGCGGAACTGCATTCAGATTACAAGTTGTAAAGGTCATACATCACACCAACTTGCAAGAGTGTATGTAAATGAATCTTATTATATGTACGAGCAAAAATCTACATCCCGTTTCCTACTGCCTGTTTGTCACATTTCACAACAGCTACTATGTCTCAAAAGCTTTTAACCGAATGTTCACAATATTTCTCAATGATATCGTGTTTCCGATAAGCATTTGTTTGTGGCAGTTGAACAAAGACTTGTGCCCTATGAAACAAGTGAAGCAGGTAGTTCCAGGTATAAGTTTTCCATATCTCTATTGTCGAAACGTAATCATCATGCGTCATTAATAGGAAATTCAATAAATTAAGGAATTATTTTAAAAAATGAAGAAATCAATTTTGGCGTTTTGACGCGGAAATTATTTTTGTTGTTGAATTAAATCTCTGCCTATCAATACAAATTTGATTGATTTAGTGCAAACTAGAATTCTGATGCTAAAAAAATCAGTACTAATTTTTCAACAAGCGCAGAGAAAATTGATTTTTTCCCTCCGAGAGGGTTTTACAGTTCGTTGATGTAAATAGATCTGTGAGGGGCGTGTGTGTGTGTGTGTGTGGGGAGGGGAGGCGGGAGGAAGATTGAACTGGACGAATTCTATCATGGCCTTTTCAAGGAACCGTCCTGACATTTATGTGATTTTTTGAATCGATGTTAAAAGTAAATCATAGCATGGCAGACTTCATAATTAAAACAATTGATTGGACCCTGATAATTAATAATTCAGTATGAAATTAAGGTAAGACGTTTCCTTGAGTTTATTACATCTTGATAATCATCAAAAATTAATGGTTTATATTACTATTATTATTCCGAATAACCCGTTTGGAGGGTACGATAAATCAACTTTGGCTATGTTTCTTTGTATTTAATTTTCTTTGCTTCCAAACTTCCTTCATTCTTTGAGAGTGTTGTTCCTTTTGTCCCTGGGTCCATTTCCTTCCCTTGATGTATTTCTGGCTCTCCTGGTTTATTAATGGTTTATTTAATTAAAGTGCACTTTAACTTAAAAAAATAACAGTAATTGAATCAGAACATTAGAAACATCTGCAATGTTAATGGAAGGTCGGTTTCAGGAATTTTCTTTGTGGACCATTTTCTTCTTCTTCTTTTTGTGATTTTGCGTCTCGTCTATTTCGAGGACAATGGAGACGGGAGAGCATAGGGGATAAGAAACGAATACGAATTCCCAGAAGGCCTTCTGTGAAGGAACCATCCGGCCATTCGCCTAGTGTGGTTTTGGAAAACCATTACCTGCAGGGAACTTGAAACCATATCCAACCGAATTCCACGCCCTAGCGTCACCGCTCACCCGCCAGGCTTGGTTGTGGACAATCATGGATCGATGTACTGCCAAAATCGTAGTAGGAGTCAACTGCGCACAGATCGAATGACTGTGGTCGTCAGAAGCCGTGTCAACTGCTAAAGTCGTTTACACTGCGAACGTCTGGGCACTTTTTGTGGGTAGCGGAATCTTGTGCCACCAGCCCTGAGTTGACATCTTGGGAGGCGATGAAGCTAAACCCTTCAGCTGTCTGCCAAGCTGTTAAACGGAGAACTCATGTATCAGATGGCGATGGATACTTAGTTTATTCCATGTTCCTCTCTTTGATTTAACAGCTGGCTAGTGTTCTATGCAAGGATATACTCCACCAAGCACACAATCCCTTAAACAGAAGAAGCAGAAAAAAACATCTCCTAGGCTTTTAAAAACAAGTTTATTACCATGCACGGAAATGTTGTCAGTGGTTGCGTGAAAAAACCTATGCATTTTAGCGCTATTCTCGGAATCCGTGAGACAGTAATCTTTCCAAGAACCTTTTTTTTTCCGTAACCAGTCTTACAGTTCTAAAGTATACTGCTGAAAACATGCCTAAAATCTGTTTTCACGATTTACAATATGTCCGTTACTGGCCTGCCAAGAGATGCATTGTCCACGCATTCAAAGCGAACGACTCCGCGTATCCTTCTTTAAGCAGAAGTCTCGTCCCTCACAACTAAATGACCGAGAAAGTTTTACTACCCTCACCACAGATTAGTAGTTCTTTGAATTGTACTCCCCTGCACTACCTGCAGCATGTATATTATCACTGGCAAATATTTTCTCACTACTGCACAATTCACTTAACAGCTTTTCACCATTAAAATGTTTTCTGTAGACAAAATATAAAATTATAAACGAAATGGATTGATCATAAAAAGCATTCTTCTGTACTGTACTCGTCAGTTACAGCCACACATTCTTGTTGAGTTATTGTTATTATTTTTACCGGGATAGTATAGGGAACCAGGGCCGGCGTTAGGGGGGATAAGCGGGGCAAAAGTACCCGGGGCCCGGGCCACCAAAGGGAGGGCCCGCCAGCCTGGGTGCCTAAATAAATAGAAATCAAACACAAATTTTAAAATCTACACCAATAATTTTGAAAATTTTTATATTAAAATGTTCTGAATTTATCAAAAAAAGTGTGAAGTAAAAATATCTTCGGGGGGGGGGGTAGAGGGTCTAAGATCACTTACCCGGGGCCCGAGAATCCTAACGCCGGCCCTGTAGGGAACAAGGAACAGGAAGGAATTCGACCACACTCCTTCGGAGGAACCAAACAAGTGGGATTTCTAGAAACCACGAAAAAGCTAAATCTGGATAGCCGGATTGTGATTCGAATCCTCGTTCTGCCGAATAGCAACACCGAGCGTTACCGCAAAAACACCATAAATTAATATATTAATGATAGTAGCAGCATTTGCTTTTGATCTTTGCTGCGGTTGGATTACGTTGTTTGTCCATCAATTAAAGCATGATTCATTCCTTACGATCGTGGTTAAACTTTTTTACCTTTCACTGGAATATCATGGGGAGTACGGAGTGGCGGAATGCAAAGTAGTTTGTATTTGGGTGCGCGACATTGTAATAATCAGTAAGAGCTCGTCTCTCACAAGCACACGCTACTCTGTTACAGTTACTATGCGTCTGCGGCATTTCCTCCCCGGATGGTTCCACCCCCGAAGCGACCAAGGTTGATGGCGCCGCCTTCCAGACCGACGCTGAAGGCGGTGCCGACGCCAATGCAGCAGAAACCACCGCCGCCAGCTGCACAGCAGCAGAACCCTCAGTCAACACCTGCTGTGGGGCAGCTCAAGACGTACAGTGAGTATCAGACCTTCAGCCTACACCGCCTGTTGCTGCTGGAGCCAACAACAGGCATCGGGTGTCAGTTGACTGGCAAGCATAGGAGTTCGTTTACCTTGTCAGAGACATTTCTTGACAGTGTAAGATAAGGATTCTAAAACAGGGGAGCTTAAAATAATCACCAGGTCTGAGCAAGCACAAATCTAATTTTACTTAACATCAATAAAACCTGTCACAGATAACAAAACCACACACTCAGATGTAATACACAGTTATTTCGCATTTTGACATTAACAGAGATATTTGTATAATAAATCATAGATGTTGATTTTCGAGGTCCCAAACAACGTTTCTGTTTCGATTGGTAGGGTGGAAGCACATGCAAACAGATTCATCAGCAGTCCTGGGCACCCGAAAAATAGACGATCGTTGAGATGAA